>CM022771.1:18596999-18691999 GCA_012411365.1 Ameiurus melas | reverse complement strand
TGATCCGGTTCACCCTCCGGAGACAGTCGAGCAGACCTGAATTGTACGTGTGCTGCATGAATTATGCATTTAAGCCTTGCGTTCATTTGCGTTTCCTTTTAGCAAATTGTTTTAGGTACAGATGGATGTATGTATGCATGTATGCATCCTCAGTATGTATGTGTACTGTAGATGGAGACTGTTACTTTATCCAGTATTTGTGTGTGTGTGTGTGTGTGTGTGTGTGTGTGTGTGTGTGTGTGTGTGTGTGTTTATGTGAATACTAAGTGCTCTTTTATCCAACATTGGTTATTAATTAAGCACATAAAACCAGTGCACCAAGGGGTGGAGTCCTGAGATATTGAGGTCCCTTATGAGCTAAATAATGAATCGGGTAACTATTAATTACTTCCCTGCTTTGTACAGATTGATGCCGGATGACAGGATCATTTATACGACTTGGGTAGGTTGAGTAGGATGAGTTATGTGCCGTAGGATCATTCATTTACACGTTCCTTAAGCAAGGAGTTGACAATGGCCGGGGTTGAAGCGTTTCTCGATGTGGTGGGAGGTGGCTAGCTAATAGCCATTAGCCATTGTCTGTCTGCTATTCGTTAACAATCATGGTTCATCATTTTGTCAGGAGATCGTTAATATTCCACAGCCATCCATAGCCATGAGCCAAGACAGCAAAATTGGTCGTGCTTGTCTGGATAGGAGGGATGGCATTACTCTCACTTCTGTGTCCGTCACAGTAACCCTAGCCAATCATAGATGCCTGTGAGCTCATGTATGCGGAAGAGGGATGGCGATAACGCTATCCTCTGAGTGTGTTCGTCAGTCTGCGATGCAGCGTGAGCAGCAGTTGAAAAAGATGTGGTCAAGAGGCTTCGTGTCTCGGCGGAAGAGCAGGAGGCGGAGCGGCTGTTGGTTAAAGGGAAGTGGGCGGGGCTAGGTGATGAGATCAAGTTTAACGAGAGGGAAAATCGGGCCAAGTTTATCAATATGCAAATGAGAAGTGCAGCAACGTGATGACTCGAAGTAGGACTCGGGACTTTCAGCAAAACATACTGAATGTAGAACCGTAAAGTGTTCTTTTGTCTGGCCTTCTGGGGAAACCCTTAATGGTCCTCTGGAGAACCCTTTCACAGACGGTGTTAGGTCAGACTTTTGCAGACAGATTAAACCATTAACTAACCCTTGAGGAACCATAATTCTTGAAAAAAATGAAAGAATGGAAATAAAATTGTAGTGATTTACTACTATTTTACTACAAAATAATGTTTGAAGAAATGTTTTTGAAATGAAGTATCTGTAGCAAAAATGATTAGCTTGAACATAATGACATAATGTTCTTTTGCATGTGAATATTGTGACGACCGGGACTAGGGCCGGCCGGAGCGTACGATAAAATAATGTCCTGGCGAGACCAGGGTTGCGTATTTACAATCCTGTGAGGGGTGTACTCACTTTTGTGAGATACTGTACATATGTACACACATACACAAGTGTAGTACTCAAATGTAAAGGGGCAGAGCATAAACAAAGTCAGTAACAAAGGTCATACGCAGGCGAAATCAACACAGTGATCTGCCACGGGATGGAGCCTGACGAGGCTTAAGTACGTACACCTCCGGAAACATGCAGCCAACCGATCCTAATACACGAGGCAGGAGCAGGTGTGGACAAGATGTGATCGTCCAGCGGCATAGACACATGAATGGCAAATAGAACAAACAGAAATACACTTGAGAATGTAACAATATTAGCTCTTTCAACCAAATAATGATGAAATCGGTTTATTGCGTGCTGCTAAACATATTATCCGCGACAAAATAACAATCATGCACGTTAAGACAACCATAGAACTAGCCGGGAGATACCGGGGAAAGCATAGCAACTGACGGTTCACGTGAATCAGGAAAGCCTAGATTTAGGTGCCGTGAGGTGAGGTGGGGGGAAAAATGGATGCCAACGTAAATGCACAGGGAGCACGGCCATTTTAGATCCACCAAATGACTGACGATTGTGTCAGGGGTCAGTCACGGCGCTCCAGTCCCTCGTGAAAATCCATTGGTGCCGATTCTGATTAATGGTGAGAAGATGCTGTATGATTAGTGGACCATCTGGTCTGGCATGGTCCTATGGTGGTCCCTTTCCAATGATAGATGGTATAGACGGGGTTGAAAAACAGATGGGCTTCAGTAATTGTAGAACTACAAATTGACAAAGTGGTAGGTTTATATATTTATAACAAACTGGCATCATGTTGAATGTCTCATAGGGGGTTGTTTAGGATTTGGTATTTTATTAACGTCCTCTAAATGTGGTCCTCGGTTTTCTGTCTGTTCAGCTTCAGTGGCCTGTGAAGAACATCACAGCCAACGTGTGCGATGGCGTCTACTGCACAAAGTCTCTGATGTTGGTGTGTCTTGTGGTGTAAAGCCGTGCCACCATCTGTTTCTGTTTCTGACGAGTGCTCAAAATATTCATATTTATATTGAGATTTCGACTGGCACCCTGTCCGGGGTGTACCCCGCCTTGTCCCCGATGCTCCCTGGGATAGGCTCCAGGCTCCCCACGACCCTGAACAAGGAGTAACCATTAGAAGATGGATGGATGGATGGATGGATATTGAGATTTAAACCTGAAGTGGGCGTGGCCTAAACCTGAATAATTGAATCCAGTGGTAAAAATGGCAGCACTGTTGAGAAAGCTTGGTCGGTGAATCCTGCTCTCATTTTTGTTTATATCTGTTCATGATACTTTCCAATCAGTTTACCTGGTTCTATTTTGCCAAAATATACACCAACTACTAGTTTATTTTAAACCACCACAACCCTAACCAGGACGTTACTAAGGATAAATGAACAGACCGCTGTAAACACATCGCACAGTACCCTACATTAATGTTAATGAATTGGTTTCTTTCGTATCTGACCTCTCGCTTGCACTAACAAGCTTCATATCTAACTGCACACCTGCGCGAAAGTAAAAATCTCCTACTGGGGCAACTTTTTTTGTTGATCTCATTCCTTCTAGACTAGAAGTTGAGACGTCTAATCTCAACCAGATGCTTTGTGACCCTTTCTGGGAAGCAGTCCATAAAATATATCCAGTAATGCATCTTCTTATTACATTATCTGTTCGTTTCAGAATGACGTATTCGTATTCGGTCACATTCATGGTGTGTACAGTACAGCGTTGGGAGCTGTCCGTGGTTCTGAGGAGTAAAAAAGCAGTGTTAGCATTACATTAAGAGTTCACACTTAGCAACTGAGAAGTTGCTAGTGTTGCTCGTAATTTGTTTTATGAGGGTGTGCACTGTGCGGCATCTGATGCCGATGTGAACCAATAGTAACGATCCTAGTAAATCCTTCTAAACTAGTTAAGTTAAATAATGCACTGATTGGTGTGAAATCATTGGTGTTTCATGCTAGACTACTACTGTATAATAAATCAAATAAAAAAGACAAGAAAAATTTGTTGAAATTCCAAACCGTAAGCCTTCAACAAAAGAGGATACATCTTACTTATAAATCACTTTAAATAAAAGGGGAGAAAAAAATGATAAAAGAAAATGAAACATTCCTTGACCTCGTCGCTGTCTCATTGTGGTGTTCAGGTGCCTGCTAATGAATACATCACTCCAAATCCAGCTTCACTGTCAGAGGCCTTTTTTTTCTTTCTCAGAACAGAGCAGCAGCTTCACTCATTATATTATGAAAGTGAACTTTTGACTTTTTGAACACTTACAGATACTCAGAATCAGCACGCTAAGAGCAGGTTCATTAAAGCCAAGACCTTCAGAGGCGTTCGGCAAGATGATCTTATGACCCTTGTACTAAGAGCAAAATACATTCGACTGACTAGAAATACTGTAATATTAATATTGCATGGGATTGATATAAAAAGAATTCTATGTAGGAGGGCTTGGAGACTCGGAGCTGACTTTCAAACATCACAGTTTATTATCTTAACTGTCAGAGAGAGAGAGGGGGGAGAGAGAGAGGGGGGTGAGAGTGAGAGAGAAGAGAGAGAGGGGGGAGAGAGAGAAAGAGAGGGGAGAGAGGGGGGAGAGGGTTGAGAGAGGGAGAGGGGGGGAGAGAGGGCGGGGTGAGAGAGAGAGGGGTAGAGAGAGAAAGAGAGAGGGAGAGAGGGGTGAGAGAGAGAAAGAGAGAGGGAGAGAGGGGGGAGAGGGAGGAGAGAGGGGGGGGAGAGGGGGTGAGAGAGAGAGAGGTGAGAGAGAGAAAGAGAGAGGGAGAGAGGGGTGAGAGAGAGAAAGAGAGAGAGAGAGGGGGGGAGAGGGAGGAGAGAGAAGAGAGGGGGGTAGAGAGAGGAGAGAGAGAGAGAGAAAGAGGGGAGAGAGAGAGAGGAGAGAGGGAGGGGGGGGGTAGGAGAGGGAGGAGGAGAGAGGGGTGATAAGAGAGAGAAAGGAGGGGGTGGGAGAGAGAGGGAGAGAGAGAGGGGAGAGGAGAGAGAGAGAAAGAGAGGGCGGGAGAGAGAGGAGAGAGTGAGGGGGGTGAGAGAGAGAGAGGAGAGAGAGGGAGTGAGAGAGAGAGACAGAGAGAGAGGAGAGAGAGAGAGGGAGAGTGTGCTTAAGTCTATTTTCTGGGCTTCCTACACATTATTATTATTATTAAAATGACCTGTGGGTAGTTTAAGGTTTACGATCACCAGATATTTCTTGTGTACAGATGTCTGAGACACTTGTATTCAAGCCCGAAAAACCACTTCAATGAAACAGCATTACACTGAACACACCCCATAGGGCACGGCAGTGTCTCTCTGACCGTCCTAGGACTTAAACTCCCAATTCCCTTCTTGTCACTTTAAACAAAATCGTACACTACCCACGTTCACTTTTGATTGTTTGACAGACACTTTTATTCAAAGCTCAGACGTGACGCCCAGAACAATATAAACACGGAGCTTTTAAATTAACGCCGCCAACAGAGATGTGAGCGCGACCCTGTGACGGGAAACAAGTGCACAGTCGTGATCGCAAGCCCAAGACAATAGAAAAGACAGTCCCAAACTTCAATTACGAGAGTCGGTGCTACAAAACACTCAGACACGCTCATATACACACGCGCATCTACTCAAACACGTCCTGAAAATGACTTTTTTAATCTCGGCTGGCTTACAGCCCATGTTCGCGTTGGAATATTTAATATTTCAGACATTGACACTCCGGTGAGTAAACAAGAGCAACAAAGAGAGGTTATAAGCCTGGAGGAACAATTAATGTGTAATTTCATAGAGCTGCCCTTTTAAAAGCCAAAGCCCCAGTGGAGAAACAATGAAAGCAGGCTAATTATATTACATGACTGCTGTTCGGTTGTGATCACCTCCTAACTCAGAGTAACAAAGTTGGCAATAGTTAAGAGCGTATTTTTTTATCTCTAGGATCAAACCCAAACTCTGGGCTGATGCGATGATCAGTTACCTCCCCAAACATCTCGCCCATCCTTTTTTTAGTGTATACAACATTGCTGATAGATTCTCTATTCTAATCGGTCAGAATCGATCAGTGTTTGTTTATTTTCTTGAACGGCAGCTCTGATGAGCGTTCCAGCATATCTCAGGTTTGCTCATATTAATGTACTTCTTCTAATGTTAGCGTTTCTATGGTAACACTCTGTAGAACCCCTGGAAGGTGTGTGAAGAAATGAGGACACTGGAGTCACACTTTGAATCCTGCCTCCACCCTGTGTGTGCAGATTTGGCATGTTCTCCCTTGCTTTGGGGGTTTCCTTTGGGTACTGCAGTTTCCTCCCACGGTCCAAAGACATTCGCTTCAAGCTGACTGGCATTTCGAAATTGTCCATAGTGTGTGAGCGATTGCGCCCTGTGATGGGTTAGCACCTCGTCCAGGGTGTCTTATACCCGGAGTTCCATGGGATAGTCTCCAGGATCGCCTGTGACCCTGTGTTCATTGATTTGCTCACCTTTCTAGATGTTTCGCAGTCGTGGTCTGGCTGCCTTATATAGAGCCATCCAGTTATTATTGTCCCCAGTGGTCAAAAATGGGAACTGCAACAGGCGCAAATAGACCCATTGAGCCACAAATCATGCTGACCCATGCTCTCTGCACATTTCCAGTGAAGAAGGAGCAGCAGACATTAGAGTTAATGACAGGGTTGCCAGGTCTTTGGTTTATACAGCAGTTGGTTTAAGAATAATCTGTGGCCACCACGATCTTTTTGTTATTGCATTCATTCATTCATTCATCCATTTTCCATACTACTCATCCTAGACAGGGTCACGGGGAGCCTAAAGCCTATCCCAGGGAGCTCAATTCACAAGGAAGGGAACTCCCTGGATGGTGGGCCAACCCATCGCAGCGCGCAACAGCACACAGATTCACACACCATGGACATTTCGGAAACGGGAATCTTTGGATTAAGGGACGAAACCGGAGTACCCGGAGGAAGCAACTATATCCGTTCTACCTCACTTTTTATTTTTCCATTGCTTGCATACTCCATGCTCCTTCCTTTATGTTAGTGAATGTTATCTTTCTTACATTCACTCATATTCTTCTGTCCATCTTCTCTCTACTTCGATCTCCTTACTGTTCTTTCTTTTTCTGTCTTTCTCTCCATCTTTTTTTCCCCTTTATTTCTCTTCATACATCTCTCAGGTTCTCTTTACTGCAAAACTTGCTTTTGTTCTTTTCGTGTTCATCTTCCTTGCATTCTTAGTCGCTTTCTTTCTCTCGCTCTCTTTTTCTACATCTCGCCATTTCATTCGTACTCTCTCTCTCTCTCTCTCTCTCTCTGTCTCTCTCTCTCTCTCTCTCTCTCTCTCTGCTTCTTTCTCTCCTTTCAATTTTCCACTCGTTGCTCTACGCTTCTGCTTCTCTCTCTCCTCATATGTTTTCCTTTCTTCTCTAGGTACATCTCGCCTTTCTCCTTATCATGTATCTCTCTCTTCTCTCTCTCTCTCTCTCTCTCTCTCTCTCTCTCACACACACACACTCTCTGTCTCAGTAAGGTGACACACTCTTTCATCCTTCTCCACTTCATCTCTCTTCGTCCATTCCCTCAGTGGAGCTTTATTATATCCAGTGTTCTGCATAACCGGTGAGTAATGAGAGTCGCACTACTCCGTGGTAATCCTTTGAGCTCGTACCTACGCATAAATCTGGAGGATGATTACACATTAGAGCGACAGGTACACCAAGGTGCTATTTCTATCTGGAACACCTACCATACAGGTGTACATTTACTGACAGCGGCCCATCTGTGCACATTGTGTCCAACCCCTTAACATGATATATTAATAGAATGGGACCGCCACAGGTCTTTTTAATCACAGCATGGTGCCCGGAAATGGGCTGGTATTGCATCGAAGGTGTATTTGCAGCTTGTTCCCAGATCCTACTGCGACACTGACCTGGATAAAGTGCTTACTGGAGATGAATGAATGATTCTCTACACAATAGTCCTACCGACATGGTAGTTTTTAGTTCTTGGGACATTAATACCTATGGTTTCCGTAAAGGTTTTGTCAAACCTAAAGCACTCTGGAAGAAATGTGAAAAATTTTTAAGCAAACCATTATTAAAGACTTCTTTTTTTTTTTTTTTGGTTAATTACAGCCTGTTGAATATTTACTTAGTGTTCTAATAAGTGCACGGATGTGACAAACTGGACAATAAGGGTAGGAACAAACTAAGTGGACAATATTTTATTCTAAAAGCGCAAAGGTCAAATACAGTCGGGTCCATAAGTATTTGGACAAGGAAACAATTTTGCCAATTTCGCGTCTGTACACCACCACAACGGACCGGACATGAAGCAATCGAGATGTGATCGATGTGTAGACTTCCAGCTTTGCTTCATGGGGTTTAACAAAAATATTGCATTAACCGTTTAGGACGGCCATTTTTTTTTTACAGTGTCCCTCAATTTTTACGGGCTCAAAAGTAATTGGACAAACCAACATAATTACAAATATAAGGAGTGTTTTTAATACTTGGATGCAAATCTGTGATCATCCGCTTCAGTTGTCGTCTTCTGCGGAAAGTCTACTAACTAGTTTGTTTTAAGGAGATTCAACAACAATAA
This sequence comes from Ameiurus melas, assembly GCA_012411365.1. Classification (NCBI taxonomy): domain Eukaryota; kingdom Metazoa; phylum Chordata; class Actinopteri; order Siluriformes; family Ictaluridae; genus Ameiurus; species Ameiurus melas. The sequence continues at coordinate 18,683,945 of CM022771.1, read as the reverse complement.
ACGGATAAAAAGAACGGTGTGTCGTTCTTTATTTACAACGAAGATAAAAGGAATAAAATACTTCACAGGAGCGTGCTGATAGTGGAAAATAATCCACTTCAGGGTAGTAACAGTAACTCCGCTTCACACCGATCCGTCGTCGATTATTTTACTAGAACAACACGCCCACAAGTGCGTTTATTCTTCACTTAATTTCTTACTATTGTTCTCCAAGTAGTAGTGTGTGACTGGGATTTTGTTGTTGCCTCTTCAAATGATTCAATCTCAGACATTTAAAACTAATAAAAGTCTTTGGGATAGAAAACGTGCGCGAGGCTGGCTAGCAAACAGATTCCGATCACGTACCATGAAAACTTTCAACTCGATTAAACAGCCTTAGCTGCGTCTTTATTACAGCAAATATTATTTATTCATCTTCGGAATGTTAGTTATTACTTATTTATCTCTCTAATCACATAATGGCTGAGTGTGGGCTTTTAACACTCACAGAGCATCGCGGTGCTATTTACGTTTTTAAGCGGCTCAATAAAGACATTCAGTTTGAGTGGTTCAGCTTCAGTGATCTCATTTAAAAGTTTTAGATGCAATAAATCAGAAGTACACTTCAGGTTTTAGTTTTTCAAGAGGTTAGTTCAGAACATTTACGCTTTAGAGCAGAAAAATTGCAAGTGTGCAAATTCATCCCTTAAACGAGTACATTTAAACTGCATAAGAATGCTATATATATATATAATGACTATATTGGTGTGTGTGTGTGTGTGTGTGTGTGTATACGATGAACTATTACAGCATTTCCCAAACTGGTCTACTTCCCAGAGCCATTATGAAATCCCCTGGAATTGAAAATTATTTTTTTTTTTTTATGACTTTTTTCTGCGTAATTAAAATGATATTAAATTACATTACGGGCCACTTAAATCGAAGTCGAAGGCTGAATTTGTCCGAAGGGCTTCAAGCTGAACGTTGCTGCCTAGGAAACCAAATTAGGGCCACCATTGTGTGTATAATGCTAATTAACAACTATAATTTTTTAATTTCTTGCTAGCCGTATGTACAATTCTGGGCAATTTAATAGACTAAATGAAAGCTAGTGGTCACCAATCATCATGCCGTAATTTGCATAATGCTAATGAACGTTTTTTTATTCATTCATCTTGAGTAATTGGTGAGGTGAGGTTGTGGTGCGTATCCCGGGACCACTGGATGAGAGGTTAGACCTTGGAGAGGATGCCAGTCCTTTCCATCGCAGGGAACATGGATACATTCATATCAAGGGCCAATTTAGTGTTGGTAATGGGAAGAAACCAGATAACTCAGAGGAATAGCAGCGTAACATTTAGTGACAAGGCAGGACACAAGTATGTCAGTTTAATAAGCCTTTTCAGAATCAGAAGAATTTTTTGACTCCCAAAACACAAGGAGGAAAGATAAATGGATCAGAATTCCTCTTGGAGCACGGCAGTTTTTGTTTGAACCCAGCGAATTTTTTCGAGTGATCAAAAAATATTGGAACACGTTGGACTGATAGGTGTTTCTTGCTGACCCGGTATGCCTTGTTAAATTGATTGTCTAAAGAATTAATAGCTCAGAATGTCTACTCTTGGTTTGAGTCCTAGGTTTCACCGGCAAAGACTGCGTTTGCTGTTTAAAAAGGAAAAACTAACATGAAGACCAGAGAGCTGTCTATGGGGGAAAAAACAAGCCATTTTGAAGCTGAGTAAAGAGAGAAAATCTATCAGAGCCATTGCACAAGCAATGGGCGTAGCCAATACATCAATTTGGAATGTCCTGAAAAAGAAAGAAACCGCTGGTGTATTACCAAGCAGACATGGAACAGGTCAGCCAAGGAAAACAGCAGCAGTTGATGACAGAAACATTTCAGCTCCTGGAGAGGATACTGACGGGAGAAACACCCCTCCCCCAAAAAAACCCAAAAAAAAACAACGAATATGAAAGAAGCTGCAGTACAAGCCTGGAAAAGCAACACAAAAGGAAAATGCAACAGTTTGGTGAGGTCAATGAGTCCCGTCTTTATGCAAGAAAGGGATAAGAAATCAAATATTAAGTGTTATTTACTTTCATTTATTTTAAGACGATCTGTTCCTATACTTTTGCTGACATAAAAATTGTGTGGTCTGCCTCCAACGGTGCCATATTTTAAGTTGTTTAATGCATCTGGATGTACAGTGCCCTCCATTAATATTGGCACCCTTGGTAAATATGAGCAAAGAACACTGTGAAATTTTGTCTTTATTGTTTAACCCTTTGATCTTTTTTTTGTGAGTTTTTTTTTAAACAAAAGATCGAAAGGTTAAACAATTTTCACAGACTTCTTTGCTCATATTTACCAAGGGTGCCAATATTCGTGGAGGGCACTGTAAATCAGATGAAATGAAAGCTGAAATTCTGCTCTATTGGCTCATATTCGTCTTTTGATCTCAAACCCAAATGTCTTCAATGGATCGCAAAAACAATAGAATTGACCTTGCTTTCAGAGGGAAGTGTAGATATACAGATAAATAAAGCTTGCACTTATCGACAATAATGCTTGATAAGGCTTCACAATGTATAATAACACAAACCGGAACTAACACCGAACAGGTGAACACAATCAGGTAACGAACTAGTGACAGGATCGGGTGGAGACAGGATTAGAACAGAAACAAAGGTACGTAGCATAATAAAGAAAAGCACATGATGAATAATTAATACATGGCGCAAACATACTGCCTGAGACACTGAAGGGGAATTCACAACACTCGTGTGGACATGTGGAGAACAGGAAATTCCAAACAAACAGTTAAGCTCAGGATTGAACCAGGGACCCTGGAGCTGTGAGGCACCCTCTTTCCTATATTCATCTAATCGTTATTAGAATTTCTTCTATAAGGTTATCTGTTTCAGCTGTCACACACTGACATACTCTCGTAAGGGGTGTGTGATTAATTTGATGTGTAGATGTGTAAATAATTGGATTACGCGCTGTGTACCCTGCTCCTGCTATGTTCTTAATGCATGAAAAATCACCTACGCTGTCTTGAGGCCATAAATACAACACTGGCTTAATGCTATGCCGTGATCGATGTGACTGTCTTGATCTCCCCAATCTAATTCCCCCTTCTTAACAAAGGCAATCAAGGCTTTCCTGCACCTCCCCCCCCCCACTTTAATTTTTTTGGTGCTGTTCTGAAGGGATGCACAATTATCTGCACTCTCCATGGACCAATTACTGATGTGCAGACAGCTGAAATGAGTAGAAGAAGCAATAGTGTCTTGTAAGTCCCGTCAACGCTTCTGTAAAGGCCGCTGGAGACGGATCGGTCAACAGAAGGAGAGGGATGATTCGCGGATGTTTTTAGAACAAAGTTTGGCTCGCTGTCTAAATAATTGATTTGTCGGAGGTTTTCTCGTGTCCACCACTTCTCTTCTCTCAAGTGAATAATATAATATTTTGGGAGCAGCCATCTTGGCTATGCACAATTAGGTTTTTCTTAATGGCGTTTGAAGCAGAACAGCGGTAATGAAAATTCAGCACCGGCCAACAAATCAGCAGCAGTAACGCTAAGCATACCACATATTTCATATAAAGCCTGTGGCAGAGGGGGCATGGTCGAACGTCGACTGAGGCAGCTGGAATGCTGAACCAGCAGGTAATGCATGATCGGTTTGTTATTACTGGTAGCTTACTGTATTTATATAATTGTTTTTTTCCTCCCAGTATGAACCATGAGAAAGAGAACCGGAGCTGGCAGAGTCTGCTCACAGCGAACCGTCTTTTATTTTCACCAAGGGCTTTTCGATGCATGTTCTCATCAAATTAAATACAAAAAAAACTAAACCAGTCACAGTCCAAACTATGTGCTGCTTGATATACATAAGTATGCACACAGTACCTGCTGGTTCGACCACAGCTGATGCTCAACCACAAGCATCCGTACTACATATCCTATGCAGGGTTGCGGGGAAGCCTGGAGCCTATCACAGGAAACTCAGCATAAGGTGGGGGGACACCCTGGACGGGGGGCCAAACCATCGTAGGGCACAATCATACCTGCAGTCACATACTACGGACAATTTGGAAATGCCAATCAGCTTACAGCCTACTAGGGAGAAAAATAGAGGAAACCCCCAAAGCACAGGGAGAACATGCAAATTCCATGCACCCAGGGCAGAGGCGGGATTCAAACACCCAACCCCAGAGGTGCCATGGTCTTAAAGCGCACCAATTATGGTTTTGAAACCATGCCTAATTTTATTTTAGAGGTCTCATGAAATGCATCCGAGTTCAAAAAACACTTTAACGTGCTCATAATTTTAACTGCAGATTTAACACCCCCCCCCCCCCAACTCGTTCAATGATCCGTTCTGAATGATTCATTCTAAACTCCTTCTTTGAGAAATCATACTCTACTCTGATTAGTCTGACGTCCTAGTCTGTTGGGATCGGTCTACCGCTGTCAGCATAGGATACGCCCACTACCGTAACGAGTTTCCGCTCCGTCTGTCAGCGAGCAGCCGATGAAGACCAGAGGCGGGGCTTTTTGTGACAAACCTACGTAGGTCTGGAATCACTAAACGACTCGGTTCAGCTGTTCAGAATCGATTCTTTCTTTTGCGAGTCAATGACGCTTGGATTGTTGAAACCTTGCAGCCTTTTTACATTCACAAACAGCTCTAAAACACTCTACATGAAAGGCAATATTTGAAAAACCATAATAGGTGCACTTTAAGAAGAACCAGCCCTAGTCCTGTCAGAGTTTCTACATACAACAAAATGTCATAGTAAAAAGGTCTCATTTGTCATAAAACCTATGGGGAATAAATAAAGAATAGCGTGTATGATTATGGTTCTTAATGAAACCTGATAGCAATAAATGCTTGGTAAACGTATTCGAAGAATCTTACCGCAATGAAAACATTTGTTTCTGTGTTTGTTTGTGGTGGCTTGTGATGGTGGCAACAGAGCAGTGTTGTTCTTTGTGCAGGCAAAAACATGTTGTCAGTGGAGATTACAGTAATCCCATGTTTATTCAAATGTTTAAGCAGATTTGGTGTATTTCCTGACTTTGCAGCTACTACGTTAAGAATTTCTTTGCACCGGGATCTACTTTTTTTAATGAATTATGCCAGATTTTAGACCTCGCTCTCCATGCATCAAGAAGCCAGTCAGAGAGTTTGGGTTGCGCTTTCAAGAGTTGACATTTGGGTTGCGCTTTCTATGAAGCCAAGATCCATACATCATTATAACTGTGATTATAATGCTTTGTAAAGACTTTTGGTAAGCATTTTCATAACCTCTAATAATTGTACATACAGGTGTAATAATGTGCTGTAGCAATTCCTTGATAAAGAATAATCACTTTGTAGTGCCACTATTGATTATAATGCTATGTACTCTATTGCGCAGCCTTTATAATTAATAATAACCTGTGAGTAATTATAAGTGTAATAATAAGTTACAAAGGAATGGCCTATAGAAAAGCATTAGGTCTTTATGAGACATTATTAGAGTTTATTAAATTATTTTTGCAAGGATAGAATTATAGGTTATAATGAATTAGGAACAGGGGCTTCATTGAGTGTTTTTATTTCTGCATACACAGTAAGGGGCTTCTTTTGAAGCGGGAAATGTACATAATTAGCTACGTTTTATACATGCTACTAGATCATTCAAACGGATCGGTATTCTCAGTATTATGTAGAAATTCTACCGTAGAAAATGGGAACTTCTTGGGTACTACCATGTCTCTTATTTGATCCTCAGTAAACTGGACAATGTAGCTCATGAGAGTTCAAACTTGGGGTGACAAAAGTGGTTCTTTGCCCCCCGGGTGTGCGCAATGATAGACACACAACCATTATTTATTGCAGTATGGTGCTTACTTGCCCCACTAAGTACACACTGTTGTTCACTCTTCTTCTGCTTGACCTTTAACCTCGGCCTACGCGTCCACTTATTATTACACAGCCAGAGACCGAGGCTGCAAAGCTTTTCCTGTTGCTTCATCGATTTCCTGGATATAATGAAGCTCAAACTATTGCAGAGTGGCTCTGTGGAGAAGAAGGAAACCACTGTGTAGCTGTCAGGAGTGAACTTCTTAAATGCTTTACCAAACAAAGCTTATCATAAGAGATTTCACCCTCACAAACATGAATAATATCTAATAATAGCTTATAATACAGACATAACTAATATCAGCACCCTTGGTATCATGCAAGAAAAATGGGCTTAAGTTCAAGTTTAGAATCATCACTCACATACAAATGATCACATTGCATACACAAATTAGCACTTTTGTTTTTGATCCTAGTAAATCCAGGCCTGTGAGTGCATATTACCTGCAAATGTCTGTATCAATCCACTAGATAGTTCTAAAGCCGCATTATGGCTGAATACGATCAAATAAATTTGATTGATGTAGTGAGATTTTCAGTGACGTTTAGAACGTTCACGAAGTTTTCTTATTGCCAGTGAGAGTTCATCATGTGCTGCTGCATTCCTGCTACAGGCTGAAATAAAGCTCACAAGCTGTTGAGATTATGGGCTTTTTACTCTAATAAATTTGTAAAGACAAAAAGGTTTTTCCAGTAATATCTTTTTGCAGCCGAACCCCAGGTGGTGTTTTATGGCGCATATACTGCGTTAATCCTTGGTAAAAAAAAAAAAAAAAAAAGCAAAGAAGGCTGTGAAAAATTGTCTTTATTGTTTAACCTTTTGGTCTTTTGTTAAAAAGATTCACAAAATTACTCTTCTCTCATGGATATCAAACAATTACGAATACAACACAGGTTTATAAAGAAAAAATATAGATATCTTTGTTAAATATAGTTGTGTAACAGCTATTGGCACCCCTATGAATTCATATGAGAAAAATATATTTGAAGTATATTCCCATTTGAAATTTTCATCCATGACTTCCTGGTTCACAGGGGTTATAAATATGAGGTAACACATATTTAAATGCCCTTAGTCATTCATAACAACGACTAAGACCAATGACTATAGCTGTGATGTGCGGCAAAAGGTTGTTGAGCTTCACAAAATGGGAAGAGGCTATATGAAAATAACACTAGCATTGAAAATGTCCATTTCCATCATCGGGGCAATAATTAAGAAGTTCCAGTCAACTGGAAATGTTATGAATCAACCTGGAATTGGACGTGTGTCTATATCGTCTGAATGAACTGTGAAGTGGACGGTTCGAGTGGCCAAAAATTCAGCTGGAGAATTGCAGAAGTTAGTTGCGTCTTGGGGTCAGAAAGTCTCCAAACTACAATCCGAAGTCACCGACATCACCACAAGGTGTTTGGAAAGGTTTCAAGAAAAAAAGCCTCTACTCTCATCCAATAACAAACTCGAGCGTCTTCAGTTTGCCAGACACTACTGGAACTTCAAATGGGATCGGGTTCTATGCTCACATGAAACCAAAATAGAGCTTTTTGGCAATAAACACTAGAGTTTTGGCACACACAGAGAGGTAGCCATATGGAAAAGTACCTCATGCCCACGGTTAAATATGGTGGTGGCTCTTTAATGTTTTGGGACTGTTTTTCTGCCAGAGGACCTGGACATTTTGTTAGGAGACATGGCATCATGGACTCTATCAAATATCAACAGATATTAAATGAAAACCCGACTGCCTCTGCCAGAAAGCTGAAAAAAACAGGCTGTGGTCGGATCTTCCAGCAGGAAAATGATCCAAAACATACATCAAAATCAACACAAAAACAACTTACTGACCACAAAATCAAGGTCCTGCCATGGCCATCCCAGTCCCCTGACTTGAAACCAATACAAAATCTGTGGGGTGAACTGAAGAGGAGAGTCCACCAGCATGGACCTCGAAATGTGAAGGATCTGGAGAGATCCTGTATGGAGGAACAGTCTCAGATCCCTCTCCAACCTTCTCCAACCTCATCAGGCATTATAGGAGAAGACTCAGAGCTGTTATCCTGGCAAAGGGATGTAGCACAAAGTATTGACTAAAAGGGTGCAAATAATTGGAGCACATCTATATTTATCAAAGATTTATATATATATAAATCTTTTGCAATTGTTGGATGTCCATGAGAGCAGAGTATTTCTGTGATTTTTTTTGAACAAAAGATCAAAAGGTTAAATAATAAAAAAAACAATTTTTCACAGCATTCTTTGCTCATATTTACCAAGGATGCCAATATTAGTGGAGGGCATTGTACATGAACGTCAAAATGGCGACTTTCACAGCAACCTCTTCCTTGATAGACATGCTGCAACAAAATGCCCCAAACCCCTGTGTATATTTGATAGAATAATTGCTTTAATTATCTTTAAACTGTCACATCTGTTACTGAGTAATTATGGAGTTGTTTGGACAAGTTCTTCTGCAGGTATTTCGTCTGGAGCTCTTGTATCAAGGATACTGGATCCTCCTTAACTTATCCTATGTCCTCCTATAACCTATTTCGGATAAAGAAATGGAAATGGTCTGAGATGGGAGAGTTGAGATGGGATTAAAACTACAGTAGTATGGATTCGCCAAATGCCAGAGTCATTGGAGGTATGAATGCCTCAATAGCAATGAATCAAAAGCTCGTCAAATATTGAAAAGGTCTGAGGGTTTCATAGATGAGAAAATATGGCTGGATACCCATCTAATGTAGCAATGTAATCTACCCCTTCTTTACAACAGAAAGGCCTGGGCATTCAGTGGCGCAGTATTCTGAATATAAGCAAATTTGCAGTAAGTGAATATGGAAGCTGAATGAAACCAGGCTACCCAAGAGAATTAGCTAGCTAACTTAAATATTTTTTTTTTTAAACTTGGTATATTTGATGGGTATATTTCCAAGTTTGCACGTTATTATTATAAAAATTATAAAAAAAAATTTAAGTCAGTTTTTAAGGCATGTTGTTGCAAGAATTCCAGATATTCGAGTTGTTATCACTGGCTAGTCACCAACTGAAACTCTCCTTGATATTTGTTTGCGATCAAGCACACATCTGGATTTTTATACCTGAACTGTTCTTGGTGCTTGTGTTCTTTAGCACTGATATTAAACTTGAACCGTAACAGAATGTCAAGAGTGAACATGTAAACAAACAGGAATACAACTTAAAAAATGCAAAATCTTATTGTCATCCTCGCCTTTCATGCTGTTACATAACTAACACCTCATCGTTCCTGTCCTTGCTCAGAATGCCGGGCTTTCACTGAAAAAAAAAAAAAATTGGAAAATGAATTCAAAAAGTAATATAACGTAACATGCCTGAGCCTCGCATAGGGAAATCTTTGGTTCCGAGCTCCATTCTGAGGCTGCTGTAATGTATTGTACACTGTATATATTCAGGGAAAATCTGCCGTTTCTTAATAACAGAAAAGCCTGGACCTTCAACGACTCGGTGTTCTGAATATAAGCGAATTTGCAGTAAGTGAATATAAAAGCTGAATGAGAACAGGCTACCAGCTGAGCTCTAGAGAACTACAGAAAGCAATCCAAGGTCAAATTTGGGCTTCTTACTCATAAATGCCACTTTACACTGGAATTATCACGTCTGCCATAATGACTGCAGACGTTTAAGGCTTCCTGTTCACTACTTATCACTGCCGTCTTTAGATTATACAACAATATAAATGTAATAAATGTTATTTTAACATCTCTAATATAACTAATCTTTGTATTGAAATAGCTGTACTGTAAACAGTGAGAGCCCCAAATTCCTCATGGCTGCTTAGTGTACACTTGTAGTGTTAATAAGAGGTAGAGAGGCAGTACAAATCACATTTCTGTTAGATTTAACCAACATTTAAGTGAAATCAAGCCACACGTACAGTACTGTAAATACCCAAATAAATAAGTGCACGTTGCATTTTTAGCATTGTTAATGACTAATAACTGGGCCGTTTTAACTCAAACAGAACAACCCGGTTCAATAGTTTTAATTTTTGTTTAATATACAATTCATCATAAGAATACCCTTTGAAATTATAAATGTGGTTACTGATCCTTGTTGATTGGTTTTTTTTTTATCCAGATGAGGATGGGTTCCCTTCTGAGTCGGGTTCCTCTCAAGGTTTCCTCCTCTTAACATCTTAGGGAGTTTTTCCTTGCCACCGTCGCCACTCAGTGGCTTGCTCAGTTGGGATAAAATTCGCACCTTTAATATCTATATACCGTGTTGATATTTCTGTAAAGGTTCTTTGAGACAATGTCTGTTGTAAAAAAAAAAGCGCTATACAAATAAAATTGAATCGAATTGATTGCATTATGAAGCCTTCAAAAGGCAAAACATCACGTGTCATCTCTAACTGTTATTTTAGTGTATTGTTCATTTTTTAATATTAATGACCAGCCCCATTTTATCACACATTTTCACACCAAAGCACTGTTGAATTCTTGAATCGGATTGAACAGGTGGTGATGATGAATTTCCCGTAGCTGACCTGACAGTAGTGCCGGCTGTAATTCAAATCACAGGTTTATATTAAACTGTATGATCTAATATGTTAGGAAAATATATACATAGTCTTTGATATGGTGGCGTTTTCTGGATGGCGATGCTTATTTAACGTTTATTGAAGGAGTCTCCAGTGTCAGCGAGTATGTTTTCCACCATGGTAAAATCTTCCGGAGAGAGGCCTTTCCGGTTTCTCTGTAACATGTATTACTCACTTCAAGAACAAGATAAAAGAGTTTATAACTTCTCTAACATGAGTGATAGCAGGAACTAACTTGGTCCGCAGACGTTCGACAATCTTGCATGTAACTATAAACTAATTAGACGCACATTCTTGTGTCAAACTGGCAAATTGCAGTTGTTTAAAACGAAAGAAAACTCTCAGGACACGGTTTTATTGGAAAATAATCAACTTTTGAGTAAGTTCAGAACAGATTCTTAAGGACAAATCGTGTGATTTATGATGTCAAAAAGTCCTCATGTTATAATAGTGCAATTTATTCCCTTGTATGTGTGGTTGTCTCGTCTGTATACTTATAATACGAATGGTATAATTTAGTTTATAATTATAATTAAACCATTACTTTCTTCTCATTCAGTTCAGAATGAAAATTCAAGGACGTTAGAAGCTTATCTGAGACATCAGTTCAGCTGTCTGTCCCTTTATTCCTCAAAAAAAAGGAAAGTAAAGAATTTAGGCACTTTCTTTGTGTTTGGGTTAATTACTGTTCTTAACCCTAGCCTGGTTTTGGCGTTTTCATATAGGAATTAAGTGATGATCAGATGCTTTTCTGAACCCTATTTTCCAGAGTTGAGCGAGTTCCTCAGTTTGCAGGAACAGATTTTGCAGGCTGTAATCATTTTTTGATACAGAGAAAATTATACTAACAATGAGAAACCAGAGGCAATTGGATATACATACATACATACATACATACATAGCGTTGTTTCTTTATGAGGGTATATTAAAAATTCTTGGTTATATAAGAAATAAAACTCTCCTGTTATTGGGAAATAATTCATGATTATTGGATGTACGGAATATTTTCCTATAAACGGAACATAACGAACTGTTTTATTCCTCTTATACTTGTCACGCACAAGATTGAGGCGGAAGCAATCGCAGATATATAACGTTTATTAAATAAACAAACGACAAAACAAAGACACTAGGCAAAAATACTGTGGCATGAAACAAAACACGGTGACATGGAACACGGTAGTCTAGGACAAACGAAAGACAAAGAAGCAGTGCAAACCATGGCTATATATGTGTGCTCATTAACAGAACCGTGAATCAGGTGCAGGTGGTCACGTGACATGTAGTACAGCGCAGTGGCTCATGGGAACTGAAGTCCAGAGTTAACTCCTTGATTTATGACAATACTACATCGATTTGCCTAGAAATATTTATTTTTCGCTGTATTAATAAAGGACTAGTCACACTTTGAACTATTCAGATATACGTTTAATGCTGTGGAACATCTGTGAGACTAGTTACTGTTATTACTTATGTAATAGTAGCTACATATAAAGTTATTCCCTCTCCAGGCTTATTTAAAAATAAGTCCTGATGACTTTCCCATGGTGGAAAACCTACCGATTGTTACAAATCTCTGACACTGTTGGCTTAAATGCATAAATGTTGATTAAACGTCTCCTTACAGAAAACTTCACTAATAATTATTAACAATTATACTGTATGTTTTTCCTTACATTTTTCAAAAATCTGTTTATTATTAGACTTATATTATGTAGTTTGGCGTACAAGTTCCTGTGAATGAGTTGTTCCTGTAGAAATACACTTAATATACTACACGTGTATGTATTATTTGGAATCAGCAGTGTGAACATCAGCAGTTCTGCAAGAACTGCAAGTACTCTCTCCAGTGACAGTGTTAACAGTGTTAAAGTCAAATCTGATGGAGCTTCAATAAAATGCTGCAGTGTGCCAAATTGAGCAACCTCAAGCACCCAGGAATTTCATTAAAGCTGCTCTTTTTCATTCCTATGAAGTGTTCCTCAGAGCCGCATCCGGAGACCTCCTCCCTCTCGTTCATTCTGCCTACGATTCGACGTGTATCGTGTCTCTGTCTTTTTTTTTACCATAGGTTCGTTGCACAATTCCATGCTTTTTCTATATTTCCCTGGTTTATTTTTGATCACCTGTACCCCTGGGTATTCTCAGACCCAGTGTGCAAAGCCATCTCTGTGAGTTGGGGTCCCTGCTTATCAATATTTTATTCCTTTGGCCTGTAAGTATTTTGTCAGACCTAGTGGGCTAGATTTTCAAACATCAAGCTGGAGATTTTTCATGATAGATTGTGAAGAGCTGGACAAAAGTGTTTGCTTTTTTTTTTTTTTTAACAAGGCCTGGATTGAATCACATATAAACTCGCAAACTACTAAAAGTATGTCAAATTGTAGAACTGCCAAAAAGACACTCTAGGGCCCTTGAGTAAGGACATTAATCTCGGAACTGCTTAGTTCTATTCTTTGTCTGGCTTTTCCAGTTAATATTTTGTGTTTTGGGAATGCAGTGCTGGAAAGAACGGTGATATGTTGGTAATGTAATGTGATGTGTTGGTGAGAATAGTGGTGTGTTTGGAATGTAGTGTTGGTGAGAATGGATGTGCGCTAGAAATGTAGTGTTGGTGAGAAGGGTGGTGTGTTGGGAATGTAGTGTTCTGTAGTGAGAAGTTGGTGTGTTAGGAATGTGCTGTTGGTGAAAATGGTTGTGTGTTGGGAATGTAGTGTTGTGTGGTGAAAATTGTGCCTTTGTAATGCAGTGTTGGTGAGAATTTTGGTTTGTTGGGACTAGTGTTGGGTGGTAAATATTGTGTATAGGGAATGCAGTGTTGGTGAGAAGGGTGGTGTGTTGGGAATGTAGTGTTGTGTGGTGAAAATTGTGCCTTTGTAATGCAGTGTTGGTGAGAATTTTGGTTTGTTGGGACTAGTGTTGGGTGGTAAATATTGTGTATAGGGAATGCAGTGTTGGTGAGAAGGGTGGTGTGTTGGGAATGTAGTGTTCAGTAGTGAGAAGTCGGTGTGTTGGGAATGTGGTGTTGGTGAGAAGGGTGGTGTGTTGAGAATGTAGTGTTGGTGAGAAGGGTGGTGTGTTGAGAATGTACTGTTGGTGAGAAGGGTGGTGTGTTGGGAATGTACTGTTGGTGAGAAGGGTGGTGTGTTGGGAATGTACTGTTCGTGAGAAGGGTGGTGTATTGGGAATGTAGTGTTGGTGAGAAGGGTGGTATGTTGAGAATGTAGTGTTGGTGAGAAGGGTGGTGTGTTGAGAATGTAGTGTTGGTGAGAAGGGTGGTGTGTTGAGAATGTAGTGTTGGTGAGAAGGGTGGTGTGTTGAGAATGTAGTGTTGGTGAGAAGGGTGGTGTGTTGAGAATGTACTGTTGGTGAGAAGGGTGGTGTGTTGGGAATGTAGTGTTCAGTAGTGAGAAATTGGTGTGTTGGGAATGTGGTGTTGGTGAGAAGGGTGGTGTGTTGGGAATGTAGTGTTGGTGAGAAGGGTGGTGTGTTGAGAATGTACTGTTGGTGAGAAGGGTGGTATGTTGAGAATGTAGTGTTGGTGAGAAGGGTGGTGTGTTGAGAATGTAGTGTTGGTGAGAAGGGTGGTGTGTTGAGAATGTAGTGTTGGTGAGAAGGGTGGTGTGTTGGGAATGTAGTGTTGGTGAGAACGGTGGTGTGTTGGGAATGTAGTGTTGGTGAGAACGGTGGTGTGTTGGGAATGTAGTGTTGGTGAGAACGGTGGTGTGTTGGGAATGTAGTGTTGGTGAGAACGGTGGTGTGTTGGGAATGTAGTGTTCAGTAGTGAGAAATTGTGTGTTGGGAATGTGGTGTGGGTGAGAAGGGTGGTGTGTTGGGAATGTAGTGTTCTGTAGTGAGAAGTTGGTGTGTTAGGAATGTGCTGTTGGTGAAAATGGTTGTGTGTTGGGAATGTAGTGTTGGGTGGTGAAAATTGTGCCTTTGTAATGCAGTGTTGGTGAGAATTTTGGTTTGTTGGGACTAGTGTTGGGTGGTAAATATTGTGTGTAGGGAATGCAGTGTTGGTGAGAATTGTTGTGTGTTTGGATTATAGTGTTGGTGAGAATGGTGGTTTGTTGGGAATGTAGTGTTGGGTGGTGAGAGTTGTGTGTTGGGAATGCTGTTTTGGTGAGAATGGTGGTTTGTTGGGATTATAGTGTTGGTGAGAATGATGGTGTGTTAGGAGTGTAGTGTTGAGTGGTGACAATTGTTGCGTGTTTGGAATGCTTTGCAGGCATTGAGAATGACTTTTTGTTGTGACTGTACTATAGTTATGTTGGGTTTTGGGAATGGTTGTGGGTTCGACAATGCAGGCTGGAGAGAATAGTGGAGTCTTGGGACTGTACTGTTGGTGAGTGGTTGTATTTTGAAGAATTTAGTGTTGGGTCGTGGGAATTGTTTTGTGTTGGGAGTAGAGGGCTGGTGCTAAGAAAGGTGGTGTGTTGGGAATGTAGTGTAGTCAGTGTCCTCCAACCCCACCCCCTCTTTTCTTCTCCTACATCGAAGTCTTTCTCTTACTTTCTCAGTGATGTGAGCAGGATTGGCTTGGAGTAGTGATTTCATATGCAGTAGGGTGATTGATACAGTGTTGTATCCAACACTCTTGTTAAAGATACCTGACTATGCACTTTTGTGACAAACAGGAAGTCAATGATTTTATTTGCATACTGAATTCATGCTTGTGCATGTTTCTGCAGGACTACAAGCTCCCCTGTTATATATTAGCAGCCTGTTGTTACGGCCCTATGTTAATGTTAATTATTGTTGTTTTGCCGGGTAATGACAAATTTTCAAAAGCTTGTGTGAAAAGGTGGATACTGTACATTAATCAGCGCCCATCCCTAATGAGGCCACTAATAGAAATGTCCTGTATGTAAGCCAATGTTTCGCACCATTCAAAAGGCTTCAAACTGAAGCCAGAGAAGTTTTTAAAGCTTAATTTTAAACTCGTAAGATTTTATATTTTTTATGTTTTAATCAGATTTTAAGCCGGTCTTATGCATGAATGGTCACTGCTTGGCCTCTGATGAAACCATCAGTATGAAAATCACCTTGCTGCTACAGGAGCCATGCATACTGATTGCAACATGGTCCATGTTTCATAATTGGCTTCGTCAGACTCTTGCTGGCCTCAGGGTACTTGATCTTCCATGCTTTGTTGGTTGTCTAATAAACTGGACGCTAGACTTTCTTGCTTAAATGCCTGATTTTTATACGTCAAATAAACCATTCCTGCATCTCTTTGGCTATTTTTCCAGAATACTATAGACGGAGACATTGAATGCTTTTGAATGGCTAGTGATCGAGTACCAATGGGGTACATTTTACTGGCTCTTGATGAGCGTAGCTGTGGGATTTTTTTCGATTAGCGTTTGGTAATGACTTAGCCAGGGGAAGTTTTTAATTGGCTGGTGATGATAGCATAGCTGTGGAATGATACCCATGGTGTCAATAAAGAGGACACATCGAAGACTTGAGATCAGAGGATGCTGAGTTATATTGGGTCCTCTATTACAAATGTCTTGAGTGGCTAGTATTAATCTTGAAGAGTTTTTAAGCTTTGGATTTTAAACTGAGTTCTAGAAGAATGCTCAGAGTAGAGTTGTAAGAGCCAGGGGACAAATTATAGATTAGTTAAGTGTACATGGATGAGAAATTCTTCTGTCTGGATTGAGGTTGGAAGTTCATTCCACTTCTGATGGACAGTCATTTTTGAAGGTTCTGGAAAGGACCCTCATGTCTCACTACCAGGTGAGTAAGCACTACTAGGCGTCGGTTGTGAACTGTTCGCAGATTGCTTGAAGGAACGTAAACCTCAAGGAGAGTGTTGAGGTAGGGAGCGTACTGTTCCAGACAAGGTCTTGTACAGGAAGTCAGTGGAGTGAGATGAAGAGGGGTGTGACATGTGTCCTTTTTGGGGTTCTTTGAAAACAAGGCATGCCGATGCATTCTGAATCCTCTGAAGGGGTTTAATATATTGTATTACTGGTATGATGTTCCTGAAGTGCCAGCTCGGTATATAGTAAAGCTCCAGCCACTTCCAGAAAAAAAAAAAACAACCTCTCATCCCATGTCCCAGGAAAAAAACCAAATCAGATTGCCGTCAGAAAGAGTTGGTCATTTTACTGCACATGCATTGTCTTGCCTCTGTGGTAATTAGCAAAGATAAGACGAAGTAAGACAGAAGGAGTCTGTGTGTAATTGCATCATGATGAGGGAAAACAATCTGAGACTGGTGCATCATGTTTCCCATTCAAAGCACAGAACTGTCTTTTTCACACACAGCAGCAGGAGAGCTGCAGCACGACACAACGGGAAACGCATCAGTGTTGAAGATTAACACATCTCAACCCAAGTGCTATCACACTTTTTTATATAGAGGTGCTTCCAATCCAAAAAAAAAGACAGTGATGTCTTGTTTACTTGCTGCTCGTCTTTACAGCTTTGACTCAAAGGCGAAGCTAACGCCACATTCCAAACACGCACAAGTATCGTTAAGATGCGATACTCCAGTGAAATCAAGTCTGGGAAACTGAAAGCTGATCCTACAATGGTGTGTGACTATATCGTCGGGATTCCGATATCAAATTTGACCTTTTAGTATGGAATAAAACATACGTTTGCTGTCTTGTTCTGATGACGGAGACCTGGGGCCGGAAACATTCAGGAAACATTCTTAAGAATAACATTTTTTAACTGCCATGTTGAAATATTTTGTATTTCCAAAAATTCATCTTAAGAATGTTTTTTTTTTCCTTCTTAAAATTGTTCCTTAAAATTTCAATTTCTTAAAAAGATTGCTCTTAAAAATCATCCTAAATAACTTCTGAAAGTTAGGATAACTGAAAACTTGTCAGATTTGAATGTAAATTTTTTCAGAATGAATTTTGAAAATATTAAACATGACGAAATTCTAGAACTTATAACGTATAATAATAAATAAATAACTACAATTTTTTTTTACTTATAATACTTGGGTTATTGGTTTCCAAATTCCAGCAAGTAACTTCAAATTTATTCTTCATTTAATGTAGTTAAATGAATAAATGATCGGCTACTTTAAAAAAATAAATAAATAAAAATAAAGTATAATAAATATTTGAATTTGTTGTAGCTATTACACTACTGTCATGTTCTTAAGAAAATATTTAAGAACTTCTCAAAATTTTTCAAGAACCGCCCTTAGGAACATTCTAACAAACTTCTTAGTTCGTAAGAACTTTCTTAACTTCTTAATTAAGAAGATTCTTGTGAATCCGTCCCCTGGAGTTCTTTTGATTGGCTTGTTATGACAATTTTAATCTTCGCCCAGTTAGCATTACCATTAACATTGTGTAAAGTGTTTCAAAAGATTTGATACTTCATTGTACACCTCATTTTTATTAAATTTTTTCAGTCAAAATCTGTATGTTGTAAGTCCAAGGAAGCTACAATTATAATGCTGTCTTTCCTAGCTACTAATATCTACATGCCTATACTTTTATAATCCCAAACCTCAATCATTTTCCACAAGCTTTCTGATGACTATATGATGGCTATTTTTTTTTATATATATATATATTTTTTTACAGTGAATGCTCCCTCAGAGATTTACGCCTCTGTCTGGTACTTAATGCATACTGTATGCACTTTCCTCTTTTACAGTAATTGCCGTCTGCGAGTGAAAACCAACTTCCACTCACAAAAAGGCCAGGCGCATATCCTTTTAATAGCAGGTGTAAATGCAAGGATGTGAACATTGTATGTGCGTAATGCTGAGCTTCACGTGTAAAAGGGGCCTTAGAGATATTGCAGTGTGTAATTTAACCTCTTTGTCTTGCTGTTTAAAATGCAATATATATATAGCAGCACTACTACAAGGGCCTAGCGATGTGAAGTCGATTGTAAACGGATCAGCTGCTAATAAAGACTGAGGCTTTGAACAGAAACAACACAGAGGCAGAGAGATTTAGGCTTCATGTAATTATGGCTTCTGTCGCTTTTCTTAAGCCGTGCTTTCACTGTAACTAGCAATTTTTCGCTTGCTTTTTTCAGCACCGATTTTTCCCTTCTCTCCCACGCTTCCATGTAGTTGATCAGCTAAGATTTGTTTGGTTGTCTTGTTCATTTTTGTACTAAGGCATTGAGGCTAATGTAGCTATCAAGGAAAGGGAAATTACAGCTTCTAATTCTTGGAAATGTTCTAAATAAGGGAAGAAAAAAAAACATGGTAAGGTGTAAATTACGAAAAATAAATAAATAAATAAAAACGCGTATGATAGGTAAAGTCAGTCCTTTTACAAATTGCTCGTCTAATGTCTTAAGTAAAGCCGTGAAATATTTCCACACAGCCGGTTTGCATGCATCTTTGCTGACAGGACAGGAGGGCAAACACTGTTTGTAATCACTTTCTAAATCTCATCACATGTCTTTGGACTGGTGGAGGAAACTAGAGTACATGGAGGAAACTGGAAGACAGTGTTACCATAGAAGTCCACTCTTATAATATGGTGCTCCTAAGCAAAAAAAACTCCCCCAAAAACCAAACATTTGGCAGGTTTTTTTTTTTTAACAAGTGAAAGTGTTACCAGATATCTACATTTCTCAGAATGAATTCAACATAAAAGGCATCCCAAACCTCTTCCTTCTCATTCACTGGTTGTTGTACGTACACTACCACCACCACTCACGTACATGTGTGAGCTGTTCATTTATCCTCAACCTTAAAGCAAATCTTTACCAATAAACATTACTGTTCAGACTCCCAGCTGTGTTACACTAAGATGACTCAGCACTCGTAATCTGACATAGTTTGAAGTAAGGGTCAGCATGAGAAGATCATTCCTCCCTAGCTGTATAAAAACACCAAGGTTGAATTGTTGAAGCTGACAGCTCACTGGAGCCTTTTTTTTTTTCCCGGGCCATGTAAGACTAGCTGCCACCTCGTGTTAAAGCACCGAGATCCAGATAAGGACCAGGCGAGTTCCTTTCAACTGGTGGACATGTCAGGAAGAGAAAGACTGAATTTCGATAGAAATTATTAATGTTAGGCTCTTTGGAGAACATATCAAGACTTTCCCGTGGCATCATAACATCAAAAAACATGTCATCCGTGTCAAAAACTAGAAGTAGAAAGTCACTGACCTTACGGGAACGTGATACTAAAAACTTTTGTATGATTCAAAACTTGAATGATTATATTCAACAAGTGAGGAATAAAATTAAACACGGTTATCTGAAGGTAATCAACAATGGGGTGGGGTGATGTGGCCCGAGTTACTGTGAATATCAGTTGATTGTTTTCCTATAACTGTACATCCTGAAGTGTTTTAAGGTGCAAATGTACTTCTCCTTTCCCCATGCATGCAAGCAGTTAAGAACCAAAACATCTCAGTCCATCTGGAAAATGACGAGCTCTGTTTCTCTTTAAAATGTTCTGCTGTTGTTGTGATTGCTGTCATGATCTGCATCTTAAATCAAATGTACATATATTTTTTTTCTACAAATCTAGAAAAATCCACAAGACTGGTAATCAAAACAGACCTTTTGCTACATTTAAGAGGAACTTCAAACACTAACTGTAAATAGGAAAACCGTTTATTGATAGTTTTCACTCAATTATGATCTATTGTAGTACATAAATATGCGATTTGAGACACGTCGGTACTTTGTTTAGTCAGTTTCAGACACAGTATCCCATGGTGCTATACTGCTTCCACTATTTATGTTGGCATTGCACCACAAAGATGTTTCACGTGCAAAGATGTCTGAGAACGTGCACAAGCGATGTGCCAAAAGCTTGCCGGACGCATGTGGCAGCCATCTTGAATATGTGCAGTTTTTTTTTTTCATATCAGTATGCAGTTTTTTATCAGTTTGCAGTTATGTTTAATATTGTGGAACATCTGCAAAACAAGTTATAACTTATATTATGGCCGCTATAAACACTTGGTCTCCCAATAGCCGTTCTTATATCTCTATGACGTTAGGCTAGACAAAAAGTCATGTTAACAAGAAAACACGAAAGCTCGAACTCCTACCATGTTGGAAAACTTCAATTTACAGTTTTATCTCTGACTGTTACACTGGAGACTCCTTCCAAAATTCTAAATAAACATATCTCTCAGTTTCATAATAATTAGTCTTAAGGCTTATTCACTACCAAAAACAAAAAATATGTTCCTCCATTTTAGTTACATTGTAAGTATGATTTTAGTTTCCTCAAATCACCCAGATTGGGTGCCTCTATCACTGTGTTGTACATAGATCTCTCTGTCGTTCAGTATTCCAAAGACTTTGGAAAGAAAATATTCAAATGACAAATATGTCATTCAAGCTGTTTACACTGTCGGTGTTCATTTAAGCTTCATTACTTTTTTGTGAGTCACTCTACTTCTTGTAGAGCTCAGAAAACGAAAATCTGCTGGGGTTTTTGTCCGGGGTTGTGCGTCATCGGAAGAATCCAAATTGAAAGTGAATTGCGAGAGCTGCATTGTGTCACGGCGGATCAATCCACCGCGAGTGCTCTCAACGTGGCTGACTGTGAGGAGGGTCCTCCCGTTGTAGCATGTGCACTAACTTCTGACACGCTCTCTGTTTAGCGTGCTACATCACTATTCAATATCTAAGTGGAGAAGGTTGATCAGCCTCTATGTTGAAGTCTTGCTTCCATTTCATATAAATCATTACACCTACTTTCTAATTTCTGAGTGATAAAAAGATAAAAAGCTGTAAACACATCTAGCTTTCATACGAATCAGGCCAAACTGATGATAGTTAGGTCAAATGTTATATTTATGTAAAGGATTTTGGGTATAAAAATAAAAGAAACCAAAAGCTACCTTTGGTAGTGTAATAAAAAGACGTTCTCTCTTTTTTTTTTTTTTTAAATAAGTTGGATGCAAAAAACTATATGCATACTGTATATAAACACATCAAGCTAACATGCTAATTAGGTCAAAGCAGTGCACAGAGTTTTGTTGAAAACCTTCTGACACAAATTTCCAGCCTCAGACATGTTTACATATTTTTTTTTCTTCATAAATTATCGTTCTTGGGTTCCTGTGTGATAAATACAACTGTAAACACATCAGGATTTCATGCTAATTAGAGAAAATGATGACCGACACATTACTGGTGGTGTTATTCTTTTTTTATTCGTTTTTGTGTTGCACAGAATTCTAGGTAAATGCAGGAGAAGTCACCGTTAGTCACATTAGAATCTGATAAACAAATATGCTAATAAGTGTTAAAACATGAAACGGCAAACTGCTAGCATGATATCAAGCCACAGCTCACAACCAAAATCAGGTCAAGGCTGCCACTCAAGCACAGGATTCTGGCAATAAAAACAGGAATAAATTGACTTTATGCTGAATCACTCTCAGCTATTATGCTAAGATGTGAACAGATTCTACTGAGTTCACTGTTAGCATCTTAAAAGGTTGACAGATACACAACTATTAGGACATGATACTGTAGATACAATATAGAGCATCATACAAAAAGATTTCTTCTTCTTAATTCTGTATACGTCAAAGCTGTCACTCTAGCACAGCTAAAGACAGAGACGTGTGACTTGTCAGGAAGTCAGGAAACACTCAGACGTTTTGTATTCTTCTCCACCGTGACAGATGGCTTCAGCTGTCTGCATCTGACTTTTTTTTTTATCTATTTATTTTCTGTTTGCTACTTCATAGCAGGTTTCCTGCTAATTAGATCAAAATAATTGCCAACAGTAACTGCCACTCTTAATTCTAGGTAAAGACAGGCAACATATGTTGGCTGTAAGCTAAAACACACTAAGTGTTGATTCCAATATGCTAACTGGCTCTACTTACTTCACTGGAAACATCTTACATCCAGAAATAATACACAAAGATGTATGTTAGAACAACAAAGACATGCTAGCATCACAAAAAGACCTACATTTGTCAAAGCAAAATGATAATTACATGATTATCATTTTCTTGCTGTTTGGCATCATTTCTACGTGCTAAAACACTTCACTTAAATAGCGTTCATGCTATTTAGGGGAATAAAAAACAATTCGAGATGCCACGTCTGTATTCTGGATAAAGACGGGGAACATATGTTGTTTTAAAGTGTCCATGACAATCTGAATTCCGTTTGTCAAACATATTAATGATAATAATAATTTACTGGTCTTTACTGGTCATGTATACATTACGGCACAGTTAAATTCTTTTCTTCGGTTACCCCAACATGCCAGGAAGTTGGGGGTCAGAGCGCAGGGTCAGCCATGATACAGCACCTTCTTTTTGTTGCATCTACTTCACCCCCCCCCCCCCACCCAATCCGATGAAACCAAACGTATATTTTGGCCTTGGGACAAAGTAATCCACTTCTGCAGGAAAATGCAACACCATCCATTACCCTGACAAAACCATTCCCACAGTGAAGCATGGTGGCGGTAGTTTCTTGTTGACAATTACCCTTGGTCTCTTGGTCATCTCTTGGATATCACTTGGGGCTAAAGTATTGTAAGCACATCAGGCTTTCAAGCTAATTAGGCAAACTCATCTAATAAACGTTGCTTGGTCTTTTTCCTATCTTCAACTGTCCAGTTTCATTAAACATGTTCCCAATCTTACTTCAGATTCCTTTTCTTTTCTGGCTGGAGTGGAACGTGAGGTGGACTTCTGCTGTTGTAGTTGATCTGCCTCGAATTTGAAAAGCATTCTGAGATGCTTTGTCTGTTCACCACGCTTGTAAAGAGTGGTTATTTGAGTCAGTGTAGCCTTCCTTTCAGTTCACACCAGGCTGGTCATTGTCCTTTGACCTCTCCTTTGTTTGTTTTTCGAGTTGTTCTGTGAAAACTCTAGAGACTCAATGGAGATCAAATACTCAAACCAGCCCATCTGGCGCCAAAAGCCATAACACGGTCAATGGTATTCAGGATAAAGCAGCAACCGTAGTTGAACCCTAATGCCAGTATGATAAATGGCTCTAGTGATTTTTATTCACTGTAATATTATTTAAAGCAGAAGTTCCTCTGTACCGTATATCCCTGCTGAGACTGCTGTATTTGTGGGAAGTGGTCTGTGAAGGAGAGCGTGTGTAGTTCAACCTTTTGTTTTGACTGGTTCATTGTGTTTAGGCTATAAAACATGTGTAGTAGGGGGGTAGTCCACTGAGTGTAGTTAACTGAAACTAGCCTCCGGATAATGTGGTAGAAATGAAGCTTGCTAATCTGTACGGATAATCGGCAGAGCTTTATGAGTAATCTGACTTTGACGAGGACTTCGTCATGGTTCAGTGGCTTAATGAGCACAGGGATGCTAGACAACACCTGTTTGTGTGTTAGTAAGGACCTGTGGGTTTATTTGATGCATATTATAGACACTTTTTTTTTATTCCAGGCTTGTAAATCTCAAACTTCTGCTTTTACAAAACCACTGTCAACATCTAACACCCTCTGGAAGGTTTTCTACCAGATGTGATCATGTGATCACTGTGTAACATGCGATTTTTCCAATCTTACAGACTCATTACCTCGTTTTTCTCTCTCTCGACCTCATTCTGGTAGTCATTTTCACGGATAAACACAGTTTTAAATATGAAAAATCATCGAATCGACTCGTTATTTAAATATGGAGTGTATAGATGTAAAACCATGAGTCATACGGTTATCATACCGTGAGTTTGTCATGCTATTACAACTCTAATTTAAGGCCTCACTGTTTTTTTTGTGATCTGTTATCTGATTAGACTGTGGATGTTAGTGAGGGTTTAATCAAACAACTGAATGTGACATCATCGCCACAGCTCTTAATCTCATCCGAGCGTTAATGTCGCAATACCAGCTCAGGGTTTATGACCCACATAATTAGCTTTATTTGCATAGAGTAACAGGCAGTCATTAAGTGCAAAGGCCTGGAAGTGCAGCTCTGTCCGCATTGCTAATGTTGTGCAATTGTATGAGCAAAAAGGAATGAACCCTTATGCTTTTTTTGTATTCTTATAATAATAGGGTTTTCAATGTTCCAACATTGCCTCTGTCTCTTATTTACAGTTCTGAATCAAAGGACTTTAGAAATCGAATTAAAGGTGCTAAAAGGACAAGATAAACGGTATTTTAAAGCGGCGGTTTGTAAACTTTACAGCCGTCTCCTGCCTACGAGGCAAATTGCAGTTGGAATGAAAACCTGACATGCTTTCCTATTCCACCAAACAATTCCACCCCCATGTATGCCTCGTGTATCGAGTTTTAAGGAAAAGTGGCTGAGGCACAGTTTATTTCTGGGCCATTGAAAAAAAACTGCCTAGATCCATCGATCAACTGCTCAGAATGACAGTTTATTAAAGATATCTATGAAATGATATGAAAAGGCGCAAAAGTGAGCTTGCCTGGCTGGGGCGGAGCTTATTTCTGGGTCAGAAAAGTGTTAACAGAAACCTAAAATCAAGAAACTGGTCAGATCCATTACATGACAGTACTTCATCTAGTTAATGAAATTATAGGATTCTTAGGGGTTGCCTTTAAACTTTTACATACCGCACCTTTAAATAGTTGTATTGGTATGAATTGTTCAAATATGACTCGGGGCAGTGAAACATCCAGCGGTAAGTAGTGCGCAAAACATGGAGATGAGTGTATATAACAGCTTGTCTCTGTCTCTTGTGTCTCTCAGGTGTTTAAGCAGAAGGTGTTGGAGCTCGGTGAGAAGCTGCTGCCGGCATTCAGCACTCCAACAGGCATCCCACGAGGAGTCATTAACCTGGGAAGGTACGTGTTACATTGAGCAGAATGGTGGCTTTTTCTTCCAGGTTGTGTGGGGATGCTCATCTTTCTATGAATTTATAGTCATTAAGAGTGTATATTTGTCCTTCAGAGACAACATGATGCATATCTCATTATCCGATGAACAGTCCACTGATTAGAAGATATGGCAAAAGCAGCCAATGGATTAATATGATAAATAATTTGTTTATACGTTTTGCTTTTGTTTACACTTCTCTTCGCTTACCCGAATGTCTTTTTAAATTAAGTGTTTAGTGTAGCACAGAAGGGCTCACTACCTCATTTCATTGTGCATAATGATAACAAAGCTGACTTTGCCTTGATGATAGATTTAAGATGGTTTGATGCGTTATGATGCAGTTTGCATGATGCTAAATTGGAGGTTAAAAAACAAAAGAAGCAGAATTCAGTCCACGATTTATTTTAGAACTCTCACTTAAATCAATTCTTGCCATTGGAAGTCCACCAGCTAATTAATCTGCACCGATAATCGATATGCTGGAACTATTGGTTATCCACACCGATAGTGTTCCCCGGTTGCGTCCGTGGGTACAGTACAGTATAGTACAATACAAGAGTGGCCTCTAGAGGTGAAATAAAAACTATCACTGACAAATTTTGTTGTGTTATTTGAAGTGTTGTTTTTTATTCATTTTAGACGTCTCTATTTTAATTTGTTATTTGGAGCGTTACTTTTATTTCAGGTTGAATGTATATCTTTTGTTTACTTTAATATGTATTAATAGCTAATATATTAATATGTATATATTTATTAAAAAAAATTTAAAGTACAGTACATTTTCACGCTACAGTCAGTACTGTTTATTTTTGTAATAAAGTTCAGACATATTTTACTTTGAGTGTTATGTTTTCATTCAGTATCTATTTTCAAAACTACCGGCAGGTACCGCCCGACTCAGTTATCGGTATGGGTAAAATCCAATATCGCTCGGCCTCTAATTGCCATAATTGTAGTTAGATCAAAGTCCCCGTGAGTACGTATGAGAAACTGATTTGACTCATGTTGTTTATTCTGAATTACAGCATTTTATTCTTTTTTTCATAAATGCAAGTTGAGCCAAAGGACAGAGCTGTAGTGCTACACAAAAAATTTTAAACGTGCTATTTATATACGTAATTATATAATCATTTATTGAGCTCTGTGTTCTCCGTGCTTGGATGATTTAAATGATTCCTATGGCAATTTGTTTCCTTTATTTTTTTATATTCCTCACCAATTAATAAAAGGGTTTTATGAGTCCTTCTTCAGTCCTTATTTTGAGAGAAAACAATCCAAATCAAAGAGCAATCAATCCAAAAGTATTCATTTTGCTCAGATTCGAACTCGGTGAATGGACTAGTAGGTGTGAAAGCACCTTAAAGTGTTACTTGGTCTATAAAAATTCTATGAATTCAAAGATAACTTAATAATACATGTTACTTAATACTACATTAATAAAATAAAGTGTCTACAATGTGGATGTGTTCAGTTTTTGTCAATCCCACGCTTTCATTTACATTTATCTCTACTGCCAGCCGGTTCCAACGATCATGGTACTCATTAAAAGTCATTAAAAATGAAATTTTTTCCAAACTACACTTTTGGGAAATAGTTTAAAATAATATCCAGTAGGTTGTAGTTTTTGTTTTTTGTTTTCCATACCAACGTTATCATCACACTTACATTAAAAGTGTTTGTTTCTTCAGCATTTATTGTCTAGTCTCAGTCTATTCTCGGTCTCAGAATAAAGTGATCGAGGGATAGAGAGTGATCTACGAGAAATCAACAGCTGGATGAATGCCAGCTTATTCCATGTAGAGAGAGGATGTCACAGTATGCCCCTGCCCCTCTTCACTCTATTAGCCATTGATTTTTCCAGACCTGGAGATGCTAGGGTCGTTCTGACCCGCATGGGTAATGATGTAGAGAGCATTTATAATGGAGGCCCAGTTTAGTATCTATCTCGTCTCCTTTTCTCCTCTGATTGCCCTATGACAAAGCAACAGAAGAGCAATCATTTCCTGGGGAAGTGTCTGAGTCAGAGCTGAGATTATGGCAGCAAGACAGATTCTTGACATTGGTAGTAGCAGAAATGTTTATGAACACAACATTATTCAATGCTTATTTACTTCTGCTGCAACCCACAGGCCATGTATCCACGCTTGAATATAAAACAATATTGCATGTTCTATATTCACGTAGTGTAATATTAGATGATTATGGAGCTGACAGTGATGCAACCAGTCGTTCATTTATTTTCTTGGTAATGATATGTTGCTTGATATTGTAGCATATGTCAATATGAAATGGTTTTATACCTGTAGCTGTCATTATCATAACAGCCCTTGGTCAGGCTACAAGATCACGTTCTTCTACTTTTGCCATTTGAGAAGTGTTTAATAAAAGATACATTCATTAGACAACTAAATATGGTGTGTCGAATTGGTCAGAAAACTAAACTTCCCAATGAAAGAGGCTGTTTCTGCTTGCTTTATGACCCCAATGGCTATCCAGATGGGACAAAAATGATCAGACGACCATTTGACCATTTGACCAGATTAGGTCAAAAAAAAAAAAAGTAGGTAATTTGAACTGTATTTTTTTTTTGTCTCAAGTCCCTAGGGATGATGTGAGCAACTTCATTTTTTGCCTCTCTGTGAAATGAAAGCCAGTCAGTCTGACCTCACATAGTTAGAAAATTCACACAGCTTTGATTCCTGTTTAACTCATTCAGTCCTTCATAAATAATTCCCTCTTTTTTGTGTTTTGAAAGTCGTTTCAAATGAAATGTCACTTGTGTAGTATGCCAAGTAGATAAAAACCTAGCTTTTCTTTGTATTCAGGACAGCAACAGTAGTTATTAAGGTACCTGACGGGATTTCTTCCCACAATGTTGTTTTTTTTTTCCTTTCCCGCTGATATCTTGGATCGATTCTCTGAGACAAAAGTTTTCTCCCAGCCCTCTCCTCCTCCCCAGACATGGCTGCTATCGATTTTCCTTTCAAAAGGAAAGTGAGAACTACAAGCAGCAATTGCGTGAATTACACGCTCTCTCAGTGTGATTCCTGCAGGCGCAAACAACGCCGCAGAATGGGGCCTTGTCGGAGAAATAAAGCCAGGAGTGCGCTCAAAAGACACCTTATTGTGCACGCCTTATTAGACTGTCTAGGCCAGTGGGCCGAATGCGGCCCGCGAACAGATGTTTTCTGCACTGTGGAAAACCTTTCATGAATTCTTCGAAAGATATTCCTTACCTAAAGTGGATTTGCAACCATGTATTATTTCATTTCAACTCCAATATACTCTGGGAGACATATTTTCGAATGTATACAGTATGATGAGGTCTAATCTAGCCCCCTGGGAGAAAGGTTTGGTCACTTCTGGTCTGGGTGTTCTGAATCTGATGGCCAAAACCAAATCTAAATGGCTCCTAGCTTATGAACATTTTTTAAATAAGAATCTGCTACTAAACATACACATGCATACAGACAAGTGACAGTCTTGACAGTGATTGCTGTTCCAACATACCGGTACTTAATTTGCAATTATTTGGCATCCCAAATAATCTCTGTGCTATTAACACACGAGCAAGTCAGAGCAGTTTATTAATTCTATGCCAGAGTTAAATTGGTCTATTTGCCGAGCTCTGACACGCTCCCTTTGTCTCTGTTTTGCCATTTTACCACAGTGAGTGTTTTCTTTGTATCTTGTTGCCATGACTCCATCCATCCATGCGGCTCCGTACCTGCTCGCATGGTGGGCTGGTTGCCATGGTTTCTGGTTGCTGTGGCACATGGTGTGGGCGATAGTACTCACACTTCTGCTTTGCCCTCTGTTACAGTGGCACCAGTTGGAACTGGGGATGGGCGTCGGCCGGGAGCAGCATCCTGGCTGAGTTTGGGACATTGCATCTGGAGTTCGTTCACCTGACGGAGCTTTCCGGAAACCCCGTTTTCACAGAGAAGGTTTGGTGCAGTACCAAATAGTAGACAGATAACAATCAGCTGACAAATGAAAGGGAAAAACAAGTAGGGCACATTTATTTATTGTACTAGCATGGTTTAGGTTTGCTTGTTCACTTAGTGTCCAGAAGTCCTTCTCACTGGTCAGTTTTAACTTACAATTAAAACATTTCTATCTGAATGGGCGTGGTTTCATCCAGGATGACTCCGCCTCTATCCACAGGGCACGAGGAGTCACTAAATGGTTTCATAGGGATGAGAATGATACAATCATATGCTATGGTCTTCACGCTGACCAGATCTCAACTCAGTGAAGCACCCATCGCTTCATAGTTTGTGGAGGCTCAACGCCTTACTTAAGTTGTTCCTTTAATTTGTCCCCTGTCTGTACATGTTGCATACACTTGTATGGCTTATGCACTTCACATGGAAAAATCCACTGAACAGTGGAGTGTTTTCTCAGTCTGCTCTCACAGATTGCTGGTATTGGGAAGGCTTGGTGTCTAATACAGTTCCACACACTGACACTGAGATTGACGTTATTCTTTATTTCAGGTGATGAACATCCGAAAGCTGCTGGACAGGATCGAGAAGCCGCAGGGTCTGTACCCCAATTTCCTGAGCCCTGTCAGTGGGAACTGGGTCCAACGTGAGTGAGAGCTGAGAACATGATCACAAAACGATTCACAGATAGATAGATAGATAGATATGCATGAATTAATATGAAATGTGCCTATTATTTCATTAATGTTCTTTTAAAATGATGTATATTTTCTTGTACGTTTGTTTGTTTACTTGTTTGTTTATTTCCTCTCTGCCACATGTAATTGTTGCCACACTTGGAGCACGTAGACATTCTTTGTGAACACTCCCCGGTTCTCTATCAGACTGAAGCGGTGGACGGTGGCTTTATGTGCGCAAGCATTATTAAAATGACAATATATTCCATTAGCAGTGGAAATTGAATCTTTCGGATCCGGATGCCTTCTGAGGGATAATTGTAACTGTAGATGAATGGTTAATGGCGACCTGAGAGATAAGGAGAGGTGAAAAATGTGTGCAATAAGCAAGCTCACGTTTCTGCACTCTTCAAATGGTCTGCACTTATATAGCGCTTTTTTGGGGTTTTTTTTAAACCTTAGCGGTTCTACAAAGCGCTTTATACTGGTTCTAATTCACCCATTCACTCCACACCAACAGTAGCAGAGCTGACATGCAAGGTGTTAGCTTGCCATTGGGAGCAACTTTGGGTTCAGTGTATTGCCCAAGGATACTCCGGCATGTGGAGTCATGTGGGCCAGGAATCGTACCACCAACCCTACGATTAGTGGACAACCCGCTGTACCACCTGATCCACAGCCGTCCAACAGTGTGTGTGTGTGTGTGTGTGTGAGAGAGAGATAATATACAGTGTGTCCCTAATTGTCCTTTAAAACTTTACAGTAGTGAAATGTGAACAGGGAACCAGTGAACATGATCTTTATGCCTTAGTCCTGGTGAAGAAGTCGTGGCCACACTGCTTCAGTTCCAGGGGAAGGTGGCGTGGCCTCTTTGCCTCAGTCCCAGTGAAGGAGATGTGGCCTCTAGGCTTGTCATTCCAATGAGAGAGGTGTGGCCTCTAGGGTTGTCATTCCAATGAGAGGGGTGTGGCCTCTGGGGTTCTCATTGCCAGTGAGAGAGGCGTGGCTTCCCACAATGCTAACACTATACACACAGTATATACATGTACAGTGCCAGTAAAAAATAAATAAATAGTGTTTCTTACATTTCATTACAATTTAATCACTATTATTGTCACAGACCAAACTAAATGAACAGCAATTCAGTTAAAAGAAAACAAAAGCTAATAATTCTTGAAAAGTGGAACTTTTCCTCAGATCCTAATTGTACTCTGAAATGATGCTTTTATTGCTTTTCGTAAAGGCACTTGGAGTGTAAGGCTATTAAATAAAAGACTCATACACTGTGCTGCTATTATCCTTTTATCCATAAAACATAACAAACATGGTGTACTACAAGCACCTAATTAGATCAAGATTTTGATTCGATTTTTTTTTTCCAGTAAAATAAAATTATTTCTAACATCAAGCAGAGAGTAATCGGTTCTGGCATGGAAACGGTGTTTGATTTTGTCTGGTCTCTTCTCTCAGATCATGTTTCTCTTGGAGGCCTGGGAGACAGCTTCTACGAGTACTTGATCAAGTCATACCTGATGTCAGACAAGACGGATGACACGGCTAAGCATATGTACTACAGCGCTCTGGAGGTATGGAAGAGTGGTTCTCGGGGGTATGTGTGAAATATAAACACACAAACTTATATACAATTGCTAGTCATGGTCGGAAACGTACACAGTCCCTCGGCCAGCCAGGATAACGCTGTGTGAGCGCACGAAAACAACATCGTGTAAAGACACATAAGCGGACACGACGTCTAGCATTTGGGGAACGAAAACACTTCCTGTTTGTCCTCTTTGATTAAGCCGATTTTTACTAAAGACACACGGTACCCGGGAGTCAGTGCTGATTCACATCAACACTCTCTGTGAGAGGAAAAAGAGCGTAAACGGAGAAGCAAGACAGAAGATAAAAAGAAGAAAATGGACTAAAGATAATGATGATCGTTTACTATTGATCTTTTGTTTTTACCTCATGAAAAGCTGAATAGAGATACGACACTCACAGGGAGACTCCAGAGATTGATCGCTGGGAGAAAATAACTTGGAAATGGAACTCGGTTTCCTTTCTGTCGTATTGTTATCAGCAGATTCATAAGTTTCCCACTACGGTAGCGCGATGGAATCTCAATGAGGCTTGACTTCAATCCGGCAGGGAACAGACCCTTCCGTTATACCATGCATAAATCATAGACGCCCCGAGCAACATGGGCACACTGTTCCTATTTAGCATGTGCAGAGAGATACAAGAGAACTGTATTATATTTTGCGCGGGTTTGTCACTGTTTGTACAACCCGCTGTATTCCTGCTTCTGGAAATTTTCTCTAGCATCCGTTCAAGCGAATTAATATGCTGTTATGAATGGGATAACAGGTGCCTGCTAGAGGATATTAACAGCTGACAGAACCTGCCATAACACGCCCATATGCGGATCGTCCTGAAACTATTCCCACAAAGTAGGTATTACCACAACCTTTGTATGTTGTAGCATTATATTACAATTTTCTTTCACAAGAACTAAGAAGCCCAAACTTGTTCCAGCGTGACAATGCCCCTGTGCACAAAGTGCGATCTGTGGAGATGGTTTGCCAAGGATGGAATGGAAAAACTTGAGTGTCCTGTACAGAGTCCTGACCTCAACCCAACTTTGGGATGAACTGGAACACTGACTGCACCCCAGACCTCCTCGCACAACATCTGTGTCTGATCTCACGAATACGAATACGAATAAACACAGATCCCCACAGCTATGCGCCAAAATCTAGTGGAAAGCCTTCCCTGAAGAACTGAGGTTATTATAACCCCCGTTATAATATTATAATGGGTGTGATGGTCAGGTGTGGTCCTGGAAAACTAGATTTTTTTAAAAAGGAATCAGAGAAAACCGTTCCTACATTGGTTGAATAGACTGCTGAAGGTTAAAAGCTACATCCTCGTTTTTTTGGTTTTTTTTAAATAAATATCAACACTTTTATTCGATTAAATGTTGCATGAAAGAGTTGTCATACTGTGAATGTACTGTATCATAACTTTCACCTCTTAATCTTTATCATATCTTCTGTTCTGGATCAGGCAATAGAGGCTAACTTGGTGCAGAAATCTTCAGGTGGTCTTACGTATGTGGCTGAATGGAGAGGCGGAATTCTCGACCATAAGATGGGGCATCTGGCTTGTTTCCGCGGGGGGATGGTGGGCATCGGGGCAGACGATGGCACTCCAGAAAAGAGGCAGCACTACCTAGACCTGGCCGCCGAGATCACAAACACATGCCACGAGTCTTATAGTCGCTCAGGTGAGTACGGAAGAACGGACAACGACACGTTTCCAGGGTGACATGGTCACCCTTCATTTTTTCCTGACCAAATAGCCGAACCTATAACTAGACACCTTTACAGCGTAAGATGTATTCATTTAGATCATTTTTGGACAGACCTTATTTTCTTATCTGTCTAGTAGTGGTTTGTATATTTACATAAAATGGTATTTAAGCTAATACTAGAATTGATTGCAAAAGTTCCCTTCTGAAAAAATGGTTATAGTGGGAATTATATTGCTTTTAATGGAAACCGTAATGGTCCCTGAGGGTCTCTACTGGTAATTAACTGCCTTCTATTGGTGGCATGTTATGTCTAGTGGATACCATTAAGGACCAATAAGGGTAATGGTATTAATGGTTAGCTGATGGTCTGTAATGGTATTCGTAGTGGAAACCATTAGAATTTCTCTGATGGTTCTATTGGGGTTTTTTTTTTGCAGGGTTTGCAGACCTCGTTTTTCTTTTTTTTATGTTCGTGTTTTGTGGGGTTTTTTTATAGAAGAGAAAATTTATCCTGATTTTACAGGATATCTACAAACATATAGCATTCCAAGATTTAAAAAAATTAAAAAAAACACCAACATTAAAAAATTTAATGTTGGTGTAGCTGTCAATCCAAAACAGGCAGAATATTTCGAAAATAAAATTTCCATGACCCAGGACCCTGTCAGTCTTCAGACCTGACAGCATGAAGCAAGTAGCAGTCTTATAACAGACATGCAAACTTTTAAACTGATAGTTTATTCCACCCACACTGTTTGGATATTTTATGATTTATGTTTATGTTCATCTGACAACTCACTAAATGTTTGTTTATAAATGAAACTTCTTTGCCTTATGAGTGTGTAAACTTTTGAACTTTGACTGTATACAAGTCTACAGTCATAAAATACAAAGTTGTTGTTTTTTTTCTCCAGGTGTAGCATCCCGCGTACTAGTTACATGATGGCTAATAGTTAGATGATTAGACAACAATCGTCAACATTGCTAGCTAGCAAGAATTAGTCAGCAATTTTAGCAAGCTAGCTACAGAATAAAATCTTGAGGAAATCCTGATGGAAAAGTAGCAAACACGAAACGCTTACAGGGCTTCTGTGTAACTGATTCAACATTCATACATGATTTCATGCAAATCTGTAGACATTTCAAAGAGTGAGGATGAGAGAATATGACAAAGAAAAAGCGCTACTCATCAGCCAGTTGCTTACAGTGCTAACTTTAACCTTAACCATTTGTAACTTATGTGTGTAAAATCTAACCAACCTTCTAGAATTTGTTGGTCATTTAAACTAAACTGATTAGAGCACTTGGTTTTAATTTATTATACATTAGCCTAAAGATTGTCCTTATTTCTAATCCATTATAAATCAAGCCTTTATTAGGCAACATGGCTAATAACAAATGACAGCCAGTTAATAAGACTCATATTGCTAAACTACTGTAAAATATGAATCATTTCAAGTTAAATATTTCCTACAACCAAACTCCACTGAAGTAACACAGCAACAATGAAAAACCTTATTGCTTTGCATAACATCTGCAATGTGCTCCAGCTGGTTTGCCAAATCTTCCTGCGATTTGATATGAACAGTACAAAGCAGAAACTCATAACTCGCTGCTGAAAAGCAGTTCTTCTAACATATTATTTTTCCATCGGGGCAAAAAAACAAAACAAAAAAAACCAACCCCCCCACCCAAAATAAAATATGCTCTCACAAGCAAATTTATTCAGTGCTTGAAATGAGAAAAGACTGTTATCTACTTTTTCAGATGCTCGGTTAAAACTTTTAAACAAGCTGTGTTGATTTTATAGAGCTGAAGCTCAGGCTGGATCAGAACTCGAAGCTTTTTCCTACCCGAGCCAGAGGGAATCAATGGAAAAGGAAAGATATTGACATTTTTAAGTGAAGCTCAAACCAAGATCCACCAATTTTCCCTAAAAATCCTTGTTTGATCTCTGCCTTACCATCCACTTCAGTCCCCTGATTGCTTAGCGAAAAAATATCTTTGAAGATTTATATATATATATATATATATATTTTTTTTTTTTTTACACACATGCATACAAAACATATATATATATCCCTTTTCATGAAATACCTTTGATCTTGCACTTAAAAGCACGATTGATTTTCTTTTCTTCCAGTCTCTGTTCTTGTTACATTCGGTTAAGGATCGTAGCACAGCTGAAGAACAAGAGTTTCAGGGAGAGAGAAAATATGATTTGCTCGGCACGGAAGAGTGTGTGACATATTTAGCGCTCTTTAATGCTCACAGTAACAGTCATCCTCTGGGAGAGCTTCTGGCACTCCGTTAGCTTAACACGCTGGCTAGCTTCATCTCGGAAAGACCCCAAAATATAACGACGCAACAAAAATCACAACTGCCTCATGAAAAAAAAAACAAGATTTTTACAGTCTCTGTAAAAGTGAGGTGCGCGACAATATCACCGTGGCAGTTTGGGCACTTTTATAGGATTTCCTTTTTAAAAAAATCATTTTTAAGCTTAAGATTAGGGACTTAAAGGGACATCCGCGTAATATGATTACTGTGATGACGTAATATGAGCTATTGAATGCTCAATTCTGAGTGGTCGGAAAGTCCTGATTCATTTTAATTAGTTCTAGTTGGAAGGTTTATATTAATTCTAATACGTTTTTGTTTCTAAACTTCAACACCTCAATCACAGACTTTGATGGGGGATGACGCACGTAACATTTTTTTCTTTAAACAAAAAAAAGCTAAAATGTGTAATCGTTGATATGGTGACGTTTTCTGTGAGGAGATGTTTATTTAATATTTTTGGAAGGAGTCTCCAGTGTCAGAGCTAAAGCTGTAACTTTACGTCTTCAGGAAGCAGTTTCTTGGTAACATGACAAGCTGCAATTTTTTGTTTCTGCTTTATAGCTGTTGAACAACTGTTTACAGCTGCTATAGTGTAAGTGATAAGGGGAGCTAAACTGTTTCCCAGATATATTACACAACATACATTAACTTTAAATAGATTTTTTTTCAAAGTATTATTTTGATTAATCATTGTGATGAATAAATTCAACAATAACAGTCGCTGCGCTTCTTGTCAGGCCGCATTGCACCAAGCTGGTGCTGATTATTTTCCTAGAACAACACTTCCATAAGTGTTATATTCCTTACTTAAACATTCACATTTATTCATTTCAGTGATGCTTTTATAAGAAAAATATACAGTACATGACGCAAATCCGATCCAAACATACAGTTGTAACAAAAAACAACTTTTGATAAGTGCTATATTTCAGTGAAAAGTTTACAACCCCCTAGGACAGTCGTCATCAGCCCTGTTCCTGGAGATCTACCTTCCTGTAGACTGTACCTCCAACCATACTCGTGCTCCAATCATACTCCAATCATACTCGTCTTAAGAAGTTCTTGATCAACTAAAACAGGCGTGTTAGATTTGGGTTGGAGATGAAACCTGCAGAAAGGTATTCAAACCCACCACTAAGCGTGTTGGGTTTCATACAGATGTTTTTAATAATAATATGAACTAGTCAAATGATATGTTCAGTTTGTATCTTCCTTTTTACGTATGACAGAAATATTCTTTGATAACTTGAATGAAACCCAACTTCCTCCAACATCCTCTAAATAGTTGTTTGGATCCTCTTAGTATTATATTCACCCGATTGTTCTACCCAACATCTGTGTTCTAACTCTGCCAGATGTCCTTCTTCATATTAAAAGAGAAAGAGGGTCATGGGCAATCTGCAAATTCTTGCATTCAGTTTTTTCGGAGGGGGGTTGTTTGAGAGTATAATTTCCATTTTTTGTCATTGAAAATGTTTGGGATTACAGTGAAATATGTGTTCATTTCAGGACCGGTAAAAGATACAAAACCAATACTTTTTTTTAAACCAAGAGTTTTTAAGCTGCAAAAGAGCAACTGTAGAGCCCTTAATCAAGGTTCTTAGATCTCGGTTGCTGATATCTGTGCTTGGACTGGAATCTACTTGAATTCACTTGGGACACCAGCATCTGCCAAATGAACAGCAACCATCTGGACTACAAGAAAACATATTTAAGTGTCTCTCTGATCTCTCCGATTCAGACTTATCTAGCTTTCGAAGTATTTTCAAAAATACCAGATTTTATGCAAAGTCTGTACTCAACAGTCATGCAGTCAGTCATGTAGTTTTCTTTCCTGTGTTTTTCCTCCACGTTAACAGCCACTAAGCTCGGCCCCGAGGCGTTCCGCTTCGACGGAGGTGAAGAGGCGACAGCCACTAGACTGAGCGATCGCTACTACATCCTGAGGCCAGAGGTCATCGAGAGCTACATGTACATGTGGCGTCTGACTCACGATCCCAAGTACAGGGAGTGGGGCTGGCAGGCAGTGGAGGTGAGCAGAAAGTAACTTCTTTACGG
This sequence comes from Ameiurus melas, assembly GCA_012411365.1. NCBI lineage: Eukaryota > Metazoa > Chordata > Actinopteri > Siluriformes > Ictaluridae > Ameiurus > Ameiurus melas. The sequence continues at coordinate 18,646,367 of CM022771.1, read as the reverse complement.
ATCGATTGGTCTGGAGGTGTCATTCTCAGAGCTCCATAGAGGTTTAAGGAGTTTTTGGACCTAAAGGAATACCGTTTAGTGATTAAGTCAGTAATTTAGGTATAATAACCTGATCATTGGAAAACAAGCTTCTTAATTATTATTATTATAATGTGATATGTAATAAGTAAGTACTGTTAAAGGAAAATAATCAACGACGGGGTGAAATACCGCACGGTTACTCTTACCACCCCGAGGATTATTTTCCAATAACAGCAAGTGGTTTATTTTTCTAGCCAATTAAAATTTCCTATTAATAAAAGAACGCTTCATACTTTTTTTTTTCTTTTTTTTTTTAAATCCATTTATACTTACAGCATCTCAGTCACCAAGCTGGATATAAACAGGTTTCTTTGTAAATCATTCTGAGAAGCATTTACACAAGAAATTAGTAGTCCAATAGATTACGTTCTATTTATAAGTCTTCAAAAATTTTCATTTTTGAAGACTTATAAACCTGAGTTCAATATCCAAAACTTGTCATGAGTTAAAGAGAAGAAATAAGTTCACATTACTTAATGGCACTATAATGTTTTACAGTGTACAAATAACACGAGTCATTCGGTTGTAACAAAAGAAATGCCACTGTTTAAATGGAAGACAGGACAGTCTGTCTGCGCTTTTATAGCTGAAAGCCGTAAACAGAGGCCTCAGCTGACGGAAGATTCAGGGAAAGAATTCTTAAACTTGCGCTTGAGTTTTGTGGGTGCCGATAAATGCAGATGAGCCGTGTTGGGATTGTGCTTTGCACTTTGCACATGATCAACGTACATACGCTTACAAGTAGGAAGAAAATAAGTTCGGTTTGGCTTACGCAAACATCTAACACAACTTTTCTAATAGATTGCTACATGAGGCCCCCGTAATCACTTACGTTATAACAGTTTCGTGTTACTGAGAAACCAGGCTGATGAACAAAAACCCGAAGACTTTCTGTGTCAGGAAATGTACGAACTCTTACAAAGCGCTAAATGTTCCAAAAACGCAAGATAAATGCTTCCTCGAGGAAAATTTCAACATAACCATCACTATAGAAAATGCATCAACATCTTCTGACCAATCAGATTTGAGTATTCAACAGCACTGTGGTTTAAAATGTCTTATGTACTGTATAGGGATGCAGGGCGCCTCGCACTTTTGGAGCTGAGGGTTCAATTCCCGCCTCCCGCCTGGGATAGTCTCCAGGCTCCCCCATGATCCTGTGTAGTGGTACAGAAACTGGATGGATGGATGGATGTATATGGATATACTGTATGTCACTGACACACATCAAGTTGAAAACCAGCGCAGAAAACAGCGCTGACTTTAAATCAGCTGATTTTACCATTAGCTTTACAAACAGGTGACAGGTGGGCCAAGCGAAATGAAAAAGATCACGACAGGGCAGCTAACGTGCCATTTATTCCTATTAGCTTTCACAAATGAATGCTTGGCTAAAGTCAGTGTATTAATACAGCTCGACCGTCTCGCTTTCTCTCTCTCTGACAGGATGACATGTTAATTATATGGCGGAAGAGCACTGAAATAGATATGTCACGTTCATTTCCCAGCGAAACACAAGGCCAATCGTAATCACAGTGTAGATGTCTGCCTTTGTTATGACTTAATCGCACCTTCATTTGCCACGTCAGCTCTTTTCTCGTCGCCCGTCAAATACGTTCCACATCTGACCAAAATGTATAGGACAGCATTCTCGTGTAGTTGCTTGGTTTTTTGCTTTCTTTTTAATGTAATCAGCCCGGGAATGTATTCGTTTATTAATTGTTAGCCATGCCAGTAATGGTAATGTTTTCCTCAGGCACTGGAGAAATTCTGCCGCATTGACGGAGGTTTTTCGGGGATCAGGGACGTCTACGCTACCGTGGTCAGCCATGATAACATGCAGCAGAGCTTCTTCCTGTCTGAAACTCTGAAGTGAGTGCTTGGGGCAATCTTAGTGAAGTATACACATCTAGATTGTAATGTACCCGAATTGTGCTAAAAGCGATTGAAAGGTTGCTAGTTTAGAATGTAACTTAGCATGGCTAGCATTTAGCTTAATGTTTATTGCTTGAGCAGTGCAGTCTTGAATTGAAAAAGGTGTAGTTAAATTAAACATACATTAAAAAAATGTCCAAAGGATTTAAACTTAATAGGAATTTTTGGAATATTCGGAATGTAGGAATATATTGTTTGACTTAATGTTTCATGTTAGCAAAACAAGAAAAAAATTTCCTGTCAGATTGATTGATTTGATTGGTTGATTGATTGACTGATTGATTGATTGACTGATTGATTGATTGATTGATCGATTCAGATATCTGTACCTGCTTTTCTCCGACGATGACCTGCTGCCACTGGATGACTGGGTGTTCAACACTGAGGCTCATCCTTTACCCATCGTCCGCAAGAGCTGTTTAGACGAGCACAATGACACCACACGAGACACTCAATACACACATCCAGTGTAATCTGCAATGACACACCCTGATACACACGCACAGCGAGGCAGGGCCTCGGTTTAACCGGCCCTGCCGTAGCCTCTCGGCTCTTTCTCCTGTAAAGGATCTCGCGCTGCACGCTGTGATTGTAATATCTGAGCCGGGACATTCTCTGTGGACAATCAAAATGAAAATTACTTTTGTGACGAGAGCACCTTTGTTCCCTTCTTTCTTTCCTCCGTGAGGAAAATGGAATATTCTTCAGGCCCAGATTGGCGGGGTGGGCACCGCCTCTCGCGGGCTACTTTGAGAGAAAGAGAAAATTGCTTCACTCTTCTTCAGCACTCTGTTATTTCTGTCCATCTTTTTACTCTTTTTTATAAGCTAGTGAAAGGCAGTTTGTGGACGATTTGTTTTTATTAATGACTCAAGCGATTTGCAAGCTCAAAAAGAATAGAAAGCAACAAAACTCAACAGTACACATTCAAATTACTTTTTTTTTTATTTCAAGAATCAGTACATAACCCCGCTGCCATTACCCAATTTGTCTTGCCATTTTCTTACCTGATTTTTGTCCCCATGTCATTATCCTAATTGCATCCTTATCTACATTCCCAGTACTGTTACCTGATTTGCACCACCTACGTTGTTAGTTGATCTCCCTTCCCAGTATTCTCTGCTGATCTGCAGTTGTAACGTAATCGGTCCCCTTCAATCTCGGTCTCTCTGTCATAAAATGATCTACGTTTTGCGCCCCCGTGTTTTAACGCAATCTGTATTACTTGTGACCCAATCAACTCTTCCCTGTGTTGTTACCGTGCCATAACTCAGCCTGTATCAGTTGTGTCGTAACAAAATATATCTTCTACTGTTGGTACATTCCTTATATCATTACTCAGTCTATGTCCCCTGTGTCATTAACCAGTCTATGGTGGCGTTACCATTTCTGCCCCCCTCCCATTGTAGCCCAATCTGCATCCTGTTTTGCTACCTTGTCTGTTACCTATTGCAACCCAATCTGTGTCTACTGTGTTGCTACCCAATCTGTTCACCCGTGTTGCTACCCAACCGACAAAAGCATTCAATCTGTTTCCCTGTGTTCTGTAACTCGAACAGTGTTACTTGTGTCTTTAATCAGTCTACGTCCCCTTTATCACTAGCCAGTCAGTGTCCATGGTGACGTAGACTGGCATGAGTAATGCAGATCAGGTTACAACACGGGGGAAACAGATATGGAAACGTCCCCTTTATCACTAGCCAGTCAGTGTCCATGGTGATGTTACCATATCTGTTTCCCCCATGTTGTAACCTGATCTGCATTACTCATGCCATTATCTGATTAACATTCCCCTGTGTCCAAGTCTGCGTCCCCCACGTCACAACCCAATCTGCATCCCCCTGGTCATTACCCAATCTGCATCCAACTGGTCATTACCCAATCTGCATCCCACTGGTCATTACCCAATCTGTGCCTTTTGTGTCAGTATTCAATGTGCAAATGTTGAATAGCAAAGATTTTCACTAGTTTTCACAGATTTCGTTCATCGAAGAAATGTAAAATTCACTTAAATGGTTCATTCACAAGAATTAAATCATAAAAGCGTGACCAAATGTGTCATTGAAAAGTCACCAAAAAATCATTTTAATGCACACAATCTTTGGCCAAAACTTTTCAGTCATTATTGTTCAGATTATTTTCTTTGTTTTTTTTTTTGTTTTTTTGGTTGTTTTTCTGTGCTTTGCTGGCTTTTCCGCCGAGCCTAGGTGTCTGAAAGCTGGTGGTGGTGGGTGGTCGGGTGGGTGGGGTTGGGTGGACATAGGGGGTGTATTGTTTTGTGCGATATTTCCTTTGAACAGAATCAGAGTGTATATGAGAGTAGAGAACTAAGAGAGCATGCTTCAAAGACCAGCTTCAGCAAGTTCAAGAGGTTACATAGGGGAATACACACACGCACACACACACACACACATATATATATATATATATATATATATATATAGAGAGAGAGAGAAGAGAGAGAGAGAGAGAGAGAGAGAGAGCGCACACACAAAGAGCAAAAAGAGACACAACACACAAACCGAGTCCATGATTCTCCACTTGTTCCCTTCATCTCTGCCCGAGCGGCTGCACTGAGTGTGTTAAGTTTTTTATCCACCACCGTCCACCACACTGCAGGAATGTGCTGTACATAACCAAATGAGTGTGACTGTGAGTGACCTGTATTGTTAATCTGTTAATCTGCCCTGGTTTATTGCCCTCGCTCTATTTTTTTCTCTCTATCTTCTCATACTTCTCATTTCCTGTTTTTTTTTTTAATTATAATTCCCCCCCATTCCTTTAGATGATTCTTACGTACAGTTGTATTCTTTCCTTTCATTTGATTCCCTCAGGTGTTTCTGGAAAAGGAGAAATTTTGATGATTGTTGTTACTTATTAATTATGGTATGAATTATTCTCGTTGATTTGACTTCTCTTTCAATGGTGTTGTATATTTTCAGATACTGGTTCAAAAAATATATCTGTGCAACTTTATACATTTAAAATAACTGCACAAACCTTTAAGAGTCTGCGTCTTTTTATTTGTTTCTGTCATTTTTTTTAGCTTCATGTCAGTTTATTGATTTCACTATGTGCAAATGCAACATGCAAGTTCATACTGGGTGTTCATACTGGGTGTTATATACTGGGTGTTTATACTGGGTGTTCTTTACTGGGTGTTATATACTGGATGTTCATACTGGGTGTTCATACTGGGTGTTATATACTGGGTGTTCCTACTGGGTGTTATATACAGAATGTTCATACTGGGTGTTATATACTGGGTGTTCATACTGGGTGTTCTTTACTGGTTGTTATATACTGGGTGTTCATACTGGGTGTTCATACTGGGTGTTATATACTGGATGTTCATAATGGGTGTTATATACTGGGTGTTATATACTGGGTGTTCATACTGGGTGTTACATACAGGATGTTCATACTGGGTGTTATATACTGGATGTTCATACTGGGTGTTCGTACTGGGTGTTCTTTACTGGGTGTTCATACTGGGTGTTATATACTGGGTGTGCATACTGGGTGTTATATACTGGGTGTTATATACTGGGTGTTGATACTGGGTGTTCATACTGGGTGTTCATACCGGGTGTTCTATACTGGGTGTTCTTTACTGGGTGTTCATACTGGGTGTTCATACTGGGTGTTTATACTGGGTGTTTATACTGGGTGTTATATACTGGGTGTTGATACTGGGTGTTCATACTGGGTGTTATATACTGGGTGTTGATACTGGGTGTTCATACTGGGTGTTCATACCGGGTGTTCTATACTGGGTGTTCTTTACTGGGTGTTCATACTGGGTGTTTATACTGGGTGTTTATACTGGGTGTTATATACTGGGTGTTCGTACTGGGTGTTCATACTGGGTGTTATATACTGGATGTTCATACTGGATGTTCATACTGGGTGTTCATACCGGGTGTTCTATACTGGGTGTTCTTTACTGGGTGTTCATACTGGGTGTTCATACCGGGTGTTCTATACTGGGTGTTCTTTACTGGGTGTTCATACCGGGTGTTCTATACTGGGTGTTCTTTACTGGGTGTTCATACTGGGTGTTCATACTGGCTGTTTATACTGGGTGTTTATACTGGGTGTTATATACTGGGTGTTCGTACTGGGTGTTCATACTGGGTGTTATATACTGGATGTTCATACTGGATGTTCATACTGGGTGTTATATACTGGATGTTCATACTGGATGTTCATACTGGGTGTTCATACCGGGTGTTCTATACTGGGTGTTCTTTACTGGGTGTTCATACTGGGTGTTATATACTGGATGTTCATACTGGATGTTCATACTGAGTGTTATATACTGAGTGTTCATACTGGGTGTTCATACTGGGTGTTATATACTGGGTGCATAGTCCAGCGACATCACGTTTATAAAAGGTTCACATTCCTAGACTTTAGATTTGGTTTGTTCACCGCTGTGTCTAGACTTTGGTTCTGCTGCTTTCGGTATAGTGTTGACCTCAGAGGTAGAATCCTGACTGGTGACGGAGATCGTAGACGTGCCTAGCCTTTCATTTTCCGTGTTCTTTAAAAGAGTCAGCCAATCCATTTTCTGTATCGCTTATCCTACACAGGGTCACAGGGAGCCTATTCTTGGGGATTTGGGGCACAAGGCGAATTTAGGCCCAGTCTGGACAGGGCGTGAACCCATCGCAAGGCTCAAGCACACACACACACACACACACACACACACAAACTACAAATAATCTTGAGACGCCTGTCAACGTACAGTGCATGTCTTTGGACTAGGAGAGAGACCAGAGTCTCAGACGAAACCCCAAAGCAAACATGGCGGAGAACATACAAACTCCACGCAAACGGGAATTGAACCCCCAACCCCGGAGGCGCAAGGCAAACACGCTAACCACTAACAAAGCTATACCATGGCTTAATGTTTATAACAGAGGTAGAGCGGCAGAGAAGACAGAAACAGGAAATGATGTCCCTCAGAATGGGTCCACAGTTATTAACATAACAAGACAGGCAAGAAAACACATAACAGTTTAGCATATAGTATCAACATGACGTTTTTTAATTAAAAGTGCCTCGCAAAATGAAGCTTCCCGGGTAATTCGTTGCAGACAAGAAAGTGTATTTGTGGAAGAGAGTCAAGAGTAATGCAGGCAGTAAAACCGCAGAATATTTATGAGTTGTTAGCTCGCGGGAAATGTACACAAGAGTTACACGTGCAAACGCAGGTCCATGTAGGGGAAGGTTTTCTTCTTGCTCATAAAGCTGTAAATGGACTAGACTGGCTTTTAAACGATATAAATAAATTCGTTACACTTTGCAATAGATTTTTAAAAATAAATAAATACCTACACGGTTTTACTTTTACAACAAAATGATTCCAGGCAGCCTTAAACTGCAACCGGCTCTATTGTCTTTCACGTAGGCCGGTCTTTAGAGAAATAAAGCCATAACAATAACGCAGGCACATTCGCTGAACAATTTCTTTTCATGAATTCATTCATGAACCATCCCCCTCAGCTTTAAGGTGATTACGTTTCAGCTGTTTCACGTTCATCTCATCGCCATCGTTATCTCACCCTAATGCTAATCCAAGAAGGAAAGGGCAAATCTATAACACTGACACGTATCAATCCTCAAGTATCCACCCTGTAGCATCGATCCTGACATTTTCTTCCTGAGTCGATGCTCACGCCAGTGAAAACACACACACACAATATTTCTTTTAATATTCCTAGAGCAAGCAAATGTGTATCTAATGCATTAAAAGCAAAAAAATATGAACTGGAACTGTTGTAGTAAATGACTTGCCGAGGGATACCCCCACACGCACACACACACACACACACACACAATGGGAATAGAGGAGTATTCTTAGCTGTTATTTTTACTACATTAAGTAAGGAATAAATTACTTGGGGTTCTGGTGTTATAGGAAAATAATCAACAACAAGTTCCTATAACTGTTTTATTCCTCTAATACCACAGCAACTTGCTGACAATTACAATTCTCTTTTAAACGAACAAGTACTTTTTAACTTATTCAATTGAGTGTCGTGGAACATCCATAAAACAAGTTACTGTCTGTTATCGGTTACATAATAACAGTTATATACAGGCGTCACAAGCATTTTTTGTTGTATTAATGTCAAGAGAGAGAGAAAAAAGCGGACGAGTGAGGAAACGACTGCTTATAGCTGCTATAACGTAAGCGCTAACAGGAACTAACTTCTTTCCCAGACGTTCCACAGCAAAAAATGTGTCTGATGTAAGGTGGAATTCTTTAATAAATCAAAAAGGTGTTAGTGTTGACAAGCTGCCGCGGGACTCGAGGAGTTTAAACGTTAAAGGAAACTCTGCACATACAGTATGTCGTGTTTTATTCCATACAGAACGATTATTAGACGTTTTATTAGGGCTATCAGGATATACTAGTCTTTGCATTACTTGGCACTGAATCGATAAGATAATGAGTGGGATCACCAAATCCTCAAGCGAATTCTACATTTCATTGCATTTTAACAGAGTTAAATGAATTCTAGATAGTAACATTTGTGGAAAATCGGCGTAAAAGCGTTTTGCGTTACTAAGAAAAGACGTTAGAATAGAAAAAGTTTCGCTCGTTCAGTAGCTAGATCAACGTCCGCTAGCTCATAAGTTAACTAAACATCAACGTATGGTACAAGACTAGAAATAGTACAACCCTAAACAAATTTAATCTCAACGCAGCTAACGTCGAACCAGGAGATTTATTAGAAAGGGTTCTACTGTATATGTTCTAGGCTGTAACACGTTTCCTAAAAAGCCTCAAATTAGACACGAGACAGACAGAACCTTCTAATCATGCTGTATAAACGGGTACTGTGGCTTGTTTTTTTGTTTATGAAAACATTGTGTAAATGTCGCTTGCTTGATAGGCGAGTAAATATCGAAATAATGAATAAGACGGCAATGAAATCTGTGCACTTGTTTCGATGCGGAAAGTTTATTGCAGATTTAATTGATGAGCAACTACTTTGACAATAGCTTCGCGTCGAGTAATTAGGGTAGGAAAAATTAATGGCCCGATGTAGTCATGTGACCTATTCTTAAGGTGCTCCAGATTTATCACACCCGTTCGCTCGCGCCTGAGGCGTTAGATCACTCGCGTTAATTGCGCTTTTATGAATAACCGAGTGTAATTCCGCTCAGTGCTAATTCATGAGGTCGTATGTCTCTCGTTTGTTTTCTGAGTAATTATGTTATTTTGTCAGGGAATATTCATGAAATATGTCTAATGACTTTAGCAATAGTGCCTAAAGCAAATCATCCTGAGGCAACACTTAAGTCCATTAGAATATATCCTGGGAAAAGGAGAGAGTATTTTGATGATTTAATATTCAAATCACACAAGTGGCTAAGTTTGGGTTAGGCCAACATGAACATGTCCAGGTTTGACAATTCATACACACAGAGTGAGCAACAGCCTTAGACTGAAAGACGTCCAGTTTTTAACTTTAGAGTGAGATTTCTCATAACGTGTAAATAATCATCTCCTAGTAAAGTCTGATTAATGGAATACAAAATGTTTTTACTTGCTTATCACCTCACAAGTTAATGCTGATTACTAGGTTTAGTGTTGGGATGGAATATTGATGGTAACATTAGCTAGCTAGCTAAAGCAACCACAGGGCCAGGGATAGGGTAGCTAGATCGTGTGAGCTTGTTCTTGGGTCACTAATAAACTTCACAATGTGTTAGCTGGTTTGTTAGCAGTTTCAAGTGCTAAAGTTTTAATGGGTTCCTGCACAAAATCTGCTTTACCGTACATTGTGATCAATTAATTGTTTAGAGAAGTTGTCAATTTATGTTTATGGTCAGAGATCGTTTTAGAAACTGTTAGGGTGAAATAAATAAATAAATAAACCATGCAAGGGTTCTCTCGCACTCTCTCTCTCTCTCTCTCTCTCTCTCTCTCTCTCTCTCTCTCTCTCTCTCTTGTGTGTGTTTGTCTTCCACTGTCAGATTTGATCATATCCATGTTCTTAGCTCCCCCTACAGGTTGGGTGCAACTACGTGCCATTTCTCCCACCAAGCTTTGTATATGTTTTACCCCAAACCATAACATTTCCACCGCCGTGCTTCACAGTTGGTATGAGGTGCTTCTCGAGAAAAGCTGTCTTTGGTCTGTGCCAGACATGTCTGCTGTTACTGTGGCCGGACAACTCCATCTTTGATTTGTCTGTCCAGAGCACATTGTTCCAAAAGGCCTGGTCTTTCCCTATATGCTCGTTGGCAAACTGTAGTCTTGCAAAGGCTTTTTTCCTGCCACGCCTGCCATGCAGGTCAAATTAATGCAATAGCTTTCTGATTCTAGAAGCATGCACTTTAACACAAACAATTGCAAGACCTACTTACTAGCAGATCCTGTGATGAAATTTTGGGGTTCCTGGAGACTTCTTTTTGCATCAGACAGTCTGCTCTGGGGCTGAACTTACTTGGACGGCCAGTCCTGGACAAATTGGCAGTCGTTTGAAATCGGTGCCGTTTGTAGATTTTCCTTTCAGGGGAATGATGTATTTCAAATAATTTGGACATCCTTCTAAATCTCTTTCTAGACTCATAGACGTCCACAATCTTTTTTTCTGAAGACCTTACAGAACTTCATCCATCCATCCATCCATCCATCCATCCTCATCCGCTTATTCCTCCAGGGTGCCAGTCCATCGCAGCCTTACAGCACTCTTTTGACACAATAACAAAGGGGACAGCAAACATTAGATATGAGAGGGGTATAAATAAGACTTCATTTCATTTGTGAAAATTACTACAAAATGTCAACTTTACGTGTCATGTGATAACATGTATCACTTTTATTAATAGGCACTGTTTCAAAGACGATCAAATGTTTGCGTGTCCAAATATGTAAAAAAAAAAAAAATAAAAAGTCAACCATTTCCATGGGGTGCACTTATATTTTCACACGATTGTATACATTGCAGCAATTTGACTACTTTTCCCCTCAAATGACGCCAATAGAAAACTTTTCAAATCAACCAGAGGAAAAATCTCTGGAAGCACTGACCCTTAGAGAACCCCATGAAGCCCATTTTGGTTTGCTAGAGCATTACGTTGCTATTGCAGGCATTTGCGATATCAGGATTACAAAACCTAATGTTCCAAAGACAATGAACAATATATTCTGCTGCCCTAATAGGTACGTATCATGTCTGTGAGCAGAAGCGTTTTCTTCACACACGCATACACACACCATATACACGTCCTACTCGCTCACTCAATAACCAGGGAAACAGGGACAGAATGCATAATGTAGAACTCTTCCTCTCTCGTCCTCTCTCTCTGGGCTGAAGTGTAGACCGTGCATCGTGCTCAGCCCTCCTGTCTCAATTCCATCTTTCTGCTTTGTTGAACATCGTTGTTTTCCCTCAGGGTTCCTATGTGTATGAGAGGAAAGAGACAGGAAGAGCAATTTCAGACACCACCAATCCACATTTAGTCCCTGTACAGAGAACTGGTGCTAATCTCAGTGAAAGACAAAATGCCAAAGCAGTCTCTTAGTTGATGATATGTAATTGTATGCTTTTTAAGAGTGTGTAAAATAAATTTCTCAATATGTAATGTATAAGTGTAGGATACAGGTAAAGCAGCCAGGCTTTTAATTTGATATGACTTAAATCTAGTATGGTTTTAGATCATATCAGATTGGTATATTCCTAATTTGAAGCGTGGTACAGTATGGTCAGACTGGCAGGCCAAAAAAAATAATGTTTTCATGATGGCATCAAAGTAAGAATTTAATCAACCAAACAACATAAAGAAAGTTGTGTAGTCGCTCCACGAGCAGCGAAGCTGAACAGAAGATAACTGAGGTGATAAATAAATACATTTTAAGCAAAGGCCAAAGGGGAAATATAATCTAGAGGTAGTCCTCAATTCAAAACAGGGTCTTTCAGAAAGTCATAGTAACAGAGATCACTAAAGAACTAGCAGCGTTTTGGACCTGGTTTATAAATCCTAACATGGGTCAAGGGATGGAAATCAGTTACTTGGTAACTTGGGGAAGGGTGAGCCACTGCAAAGTTCCTGGGTCCTGCCTGGTGATGCTGAGATGAAGCGGTGAAGGTTGAAAAATTATAATTTTTTTCCCCAAGGCTTCTAGTGCTCACTAGAAGCATCTAGTGGTCTATATATATATATTGAGAGAGAGAGAGAGAGAGAGAGAGAGAGAGAGAGAGTATATATATATATAGAGAGAGTATATATATATATATATATATATATATATATATATATATATATATATATATATATATATATATATATATATATATATATATATATATATTGTGTTCTGTTTATAGATGGCCGCATTGCATGTGAATAACTGGAAATAAACAGTTGCGGTAAGGCATGTCAAATAAAGGAATTCTTGAAGGTGTATTATGTTTTGAGCATAGCCTATGGGTGTCAGGGGTGTCTCCTGATTGGTTGGAATGAAAACCTGCACCCACACCGGCCCTTTCCGGATAAGATTGGACACCCGTGGTCTAGACGTATCTTTCTGTATGTTCATAGAGCTTATATGCTTATTGGTTGAGAATTGGAGCAGATGTTCATGTATCTAGGAATGCAGGTTTTCATTCCAACCATTTACACCAATCAGGAGCCACACCTGATTTCACTTGTTTTATTGGTTGGCCTTCTATCGTCTATCCGGTGTGGCTTTTGCTTGGTTGGATCAGAAACCTGCAGCCAACCTGACTTTTTTGTGGATAAGATTGGATAACCTTGGATTAGAAAAGAAAAAAAAAGTAGAAGTAAACAACAAACGTGGGTCTGGCTAGATAACTCACCCATGGTTTGACTCTATGAATCAATTCCATTTATAAAGTAAATTTTTAGTTAATTCACTCATCTGGTAGATCGGGTGGATTCCTATCCCTGGAACACTGTGTGTCACTAGGGGAAATTTAACATAGCCAATCCACATAATGTCATGTTTTTGAGATGTGGGAGGAAACCAGAGAACACAGAAACCACACTAATCCAAGTTGAGGACCCTGGAGCTGTGAGCAGGCATCATGCCTCCCATCCCTCTGACTTGAAATGATGGTGTTATAAATGTGAAATGTTGCGTCTGTGGTTGCAGGATATTAGTCATAGGAAATGTTACTCTAATGTTTCATTTCCAGATCAAATGTGAAAATGTTCATCTTCAGTTAAAATACTGCTCACTTTTACCCTCCACTACTCTTTAGACAGAAGGAATGTTGAATTTCAGCACCAGTGTGACATTCATGGACAGATGCCCAGGCTGGCCACCTGATTTGGGCTTCGTGCCTGAGATTAGCAATACACTAATGAGAGGAACGAGAGAACTAGAGTGAGCTGGCAGCGGCTGTCTAGCAGAAGGATGGAGAATCCGTCTTTTGGGAACGAATCCCGCATTCTTAAATCCTCTCTCCGTCTGCTGCCATTTCGTCGTGCTGCCTTGTGCCCTGTTAGGGCTTTTCCAGAGATTTGGCTCACATTGCACTACACTTAGCACTAAAGCTTACAATGTGTGATATGCACCTTTCTATTCTTACTTTTTCCTGAAGATTTTTTTTTTTTACATTAGGTTGGACTTGTTTTAGTTTCATCAATTTTCCACCAGCAGAGTGGCTTAATATTGAACTTAGTTTTTTGGGGAAATGGATCCATTCCTTATATATCAGATAGTCTAAAAATTTTGTCTTATAATATCTGGTAAAGAAAAACCTGGCTGGTGTGTCTGTGTATAAGTAAACAATAAGTCTGGCAATTAAAAGCTGGAATTATCTGCTTCCTCAGATCAGGACTAGCTCCATATTTGTGGGAAATGGATAGTGCACTAGCTTCAAAATGGTTAGATCTCACTCCAAGATTCTGAAAAATGGATCAGCACTCGCTCCATGTTTCTGTAAAAGGAATCAGTACTACCGCTATGTTTCTAGAAAGTTATTATGTAAAATAACAACATGGTTCTCGACAATGGGTCAGGACTAGCTCTATTTTCCTAAAGAAATCATTATGTGGACTAGTTTCTAAAAACTGAACCAGTACTAGGTCCAAATTTCTGGAAAATGATTCAGGACTAGCTCTGTGTTTCTGGAAAATGATTATGTGGACTATATTTCTGGAAAATATATCAAGGCTAGCCTATATTCTTGTGAAATGACTCCATACATACCCAGATCCCCATTTAGCCAAACTGTACAGGCCCTGGCCCCTCAGCCATACCAAACACCAGTCAGTCGTCTTCCTGTGACAGAATGATTAAGTCTAGACTGTGCAACACTTCAGGTCTAAGTCTGTTTTTAAGCACTGAAGCCTGAAACCAATAACCGAATGGCAAAGTTGTGACTAGAGTCTGCTCTTGCCTGACCGTTCAAGCCTATTGTAGAAACACATTTATATCAACTCGCTCGCTATCAGGTAATCGCAGTGAACAAATAATTATCTCAAAAGCATTGTTTTAAATCAAGATTTCCATATTATTACTGGCACCCCGACTTGTGCTCGATGGTCCCTGGGATTGGCTCCAGGATCCCCGCGACCCTGAAGAAGGAGTAAGCGGTAGAAGATGGATGGATGGATGGAGGTTGTGAAAAAGGCTCTTGGGATTGTATCAGAAATCTGCCGAGACCCATGACTGAAAAATATTGAAATTGCTGTCGGCAAATAATACGTTTTTAGCTGGGAAAATACTCTTCTGAACATCTGAGACATCAAAATCACTCAATTTTCATCACTTTTTATTCGTTTCCACATTCTCGTATTCTTTACATTGTATACTCTTAGAATTCTGAATTATATTGGTGTGAAGGAGTATAATTAGGCACTGAGGAGGTTACACGCTGGTGCAGAATTTAACAATCAAATCGTGCTAGCCAAACAGTTACTAGCAGTGCTTCGATTAGCGGCAGTAGAGAAGATGAGAACACATCAACAAATGATGTCTTCCTGAATGCATTCTTGAGCCATGAAAATGTAACTGTACACAGAATTAATCTGGACTCCTGATATCAGAATCATGGTAGCTACCCTACATTGTGAACAGCAATGCTAACACTCAGTACATTTACATGGACGACAATAATCCAGTATTAATCCAATTAAGACGATACTCTGATTAAGAAACTAGCATGTAAACAGCAATATTTTATTACCTTAATCCGATTAAAGTCATACTCGAAGTAAACGCAAATCGAATGAAGACAAGTGGAGTATTCCTGTTTTAGTCGCATTATGGACATGCATTACAGACAGGTACACACCTTAATCACACTATTAACGTCGTGTGGGAGTTTTCACCGCATTGTGAGACAGGACACGTACACACGCGGCAGCGCTCAACCGTTTAACGGCAAACAAGAGAGCACGGCTGCATCCGAAACCGCGTACTTACCTGCTATATAGTAGGAGAAATACATGTATCTCAGCTACTATATAGTATGTAAGTACGCGGTTTGGGACGCAGCCCACGTCTTCAAGCAGTCGTCTATTTGCACGTATAGCATGACAAATAATTTAACCGCACTTGAAGCTTTCGTAAAAAAATTTAAATAAAAACTCTCAAAACTGTATACGTTACCATAATGAACTGTATTTCGATACATTAAATTCTGAAGGGACGTCGGACAACGTGGCGTGGTGACGTAATGACATGGGCCGTTAATCGATCTATGTTCTATGATCTATGATCTACGTAAAACGGGAACATGAAAGGAATCTTCTAAGAGCGACTCATGTAAACACCTTAATCACAACATTGTCTTAATCAGAATAAGGTCAATAATTAGATTATTGCTGTCCATGTAAACGTAGTCATTGAGAAAACACTAGCAAAGGTTACACACCGTTGAAGTCCTGCTAATGAATGTAAGCTAGGTCTCTTTTTCTGCTAACAATGTTGTTATTTTTGTCATTCGTTCATCCTGATTAATAATAAATAAATGAAAAAGAAAAAAAGAAACTTGATATTGGGATTTTTGTTAAAAAGGGGGGGGGGGTGTTTCTATACAAGGTATCCGCCTCAGTGTCGAGTAACGTTTCTTCACATGGATATAATTCAGAGCTGTGAAAATATACTATGTAAATAAGAACACTGTACATTGAGGAAAATGGAGAGTGAAAACAAAGTGCGAAGCGGGTGTGGGATTAACCTTTAATTCTATCAAGGTAATTATTTAAGCACAGCGCTTTCCCGAAGGCCTGAACATAAACTTTCATTATTCCCCAATAGGGGCTCGTGAGTTATAGGTTTCATTACCAGTTAATGTCATAAGCGTTTAAGTGGAGGCGAGAATAAAACAATGACTTTGTAGGCAAGATTTATTTAAATTTCTTATGGTTCGTTACACATTGGAGAATAATTCCTCATGATCAGGTTTGAAAGCCTCCTGATATCAGGTTGTTTTTTTCCCCCTGCATGTAGTGAGTGTTAATGAAGAACTGCAGCTCGATTCTGAACATGGTGGACTGAGGGGTCATTTTGAGGTCACTGAAGTACAACTTTTCTGGGGTGGACGTGAGGTGTTTCTGTTTCAATAGGCAAAAATTCTACTTGACGGCTTTAACGCACTGTGTTGCATGCCCTTATTCTATCAACAACACTCCTGTATGAATACAATCTGTTCTTTACAGCATGACTAAAACCAACGATCCCTCTGTGACCCCCAGGCCATTACAAATGCCGATGCACAGCACTAATTAATTGGGTTGAATATTATGCAGGTTCAAAAATGCACTGCTGGGATGGCAGGACATCATGCGATCATGATGGAGAGTCAATGAATAATTAAATGGAAACTATTGTCAATACTAACGCGTGCAACGAGGACACTCGGAATTCGCAGGCAACTGTGGCTCAGGTTTACTGATCAGCTTGGTTCTACAAAAAGATTGAATTGTCAACCATTCCATATGGCAATTCCATACGTCATACGCCTCTTACCACCACCAGGATTGTTCAAACTCAATTCTATTCATAATTCAAATGCATTTCAAGATTTTTTTATTTATTTCTAATAGCATCTTCCACTGGACAGACATGTGTGAATATTTTTTATAACCTTGGATTTCCTCAACCAGTAGGGGTATACATCTCTCATATGATGCAATGCAATACAATAAGGAAAGGAAATACCCCATAGTTGTGAGAAAGATGGAGGACTGATGAGCACAAAGATCACACCTCCTTTACTGAAATACCAACACCTCTGTGGCACATAGGCCACACTTCCTTCTGTCCTCCATCATATTTACATTTACAGCATTTTGAGGACACCCTTATACAAACCAACCTAAAGGTCCTTCACAAAGGCCACACTGAGACTGACTGACCAAGAGGCCACACCCCCTTCACTGTGACTGACAGAAACAGGGGCTACACCTCATTTAAGTAATCAATGCCTCCTTAACTGATGGACAGAGAGGCCACACGTCCATCACAAAAGCCAACCCTTGGGTGCTTCTTAATATTCAAATTGATGCTTCCTCGTTTCCTGGCTCCTCCATCCTCCAGCCCGTGACTCGGAAATCGATCGGTGTCAACCATCTTGAAGGAC
Source organism: Ameiurus melas (assembly GCA_012411365.1). Lineage (NCBI taxonomy): Eukaryota > Metazoa > Chordata > Actinopteri > Siluriformes > Ictaluridae > Ameiurus > Ameiurus melas. The sequence continues at coordinate 18,628,770 of CM022771.1, read as the reverse complement.
ATATCAGTTCTCTAAGTGCACCATAAGGAGGTGAGGAACGAGTGAGGAAGCTTCCACACGTATAAATTCCCCTCCTCTTTTACATCTCAAACAAAAAGTCCTTTAATGATGTGAGGGAATTTTGGGTGAAATATAATTCAGTAATTACATGCTTACAATGAGTATTGTAATGAATTGATCTTTGCTTGTTTGGATATGCAAAGCTGCACAACAGATGCGTTAAATTATGTATCGTTCATTAAATCATTGTTGAATAACCCAGGCATTCCACATATTATCAGTGCATTTAGTCTGTTATTAACCAAGCTCCAACAACATAAGGGCAGATCCCATTTATAAAACTGAGCAGTTGAGGGTTAAAGGCCTCAATCAAGGGTCCAGCAGGGGCTGCTTGAATTTGAACTCACAACCTTCTGGTCAGTCCAAAGTCTTAACCACTGAGCTACCACCACTCGAAATACAGACCACACTTCATTCTGGAGGTCTGACAGGCTCAAAGGCTATAGCTTCATGAGAAGCACAGAGGCCACTTCTTCACTAGGACTGAAGGACTGAAGAAACTGAAGGCCACACCTCCTTCACTAGGACTGAAGGACTGAAGAAACTGAAGGCCACACCTCCTTCACTGGGACTGAAGAACTGAAGAAACTGAAGGCCACACCTCCTTCACTGGGACTGAAGAACTGAAGGCCACACCTCCTTCACTGGGACTGAAGAACTGAAGGCTACACCTTCTTAATATGCATAAGCCATGCCACCTTCTATAGGCAACACAATGACCGGACAAATGTTGAAATCAAAACTGATTAAAAAAAATAAAATTAAATCTAATTTGAACTTCAAACATTTGCATCTTCAGTTCTGACAGTAAAAGGTCAGCCGACCCCTCGGGTCCAATTCAGGAAAAGTGCCTGGTAAAATGCCAGCTGCATTCATCACGGTGGCATTGTAAATTTGTCCAGAGCACTGGTGTAACACTTTTGTACAGTAAGCAATACGTAGTGACTTTAACGACATATCCGTATGACTAATTTGCATTTAAATAGAGGCCTTTATGGGGTGTGCACCGGGGCGCACTGGAACAATGTGATAACACGCTGTTCCACTTCATGAGTCCCTCGCACTCTCTGATGAACGCATATAGAGCATGTTCTGGCAGCTTGAGAAGCCTGGTGTAAGAACAGGTGCTTGTACGGTGTGCAAACAGACATGTTCTGCATTGCAATACTATTAGCATTAACTTATCCTTATAAGCGTCCTTCTAGGAAAATCCATCTTAAGAGCTGTTCTGATATTTGATTTCCTTCCGTGAAGTGAGTTAGACCCTCTGACGGATCAAGCCATGACCATTAGGACAGGGGAAAATCAGAAAAGATGGACTTCATATCTTTGAAAAACTTTCACACGGTACCGAGATGGAAAGAAAAGAAATGTCTGCTTAAACGTCCTTCCTCTCAGACCCTCATGTCTCGCTTGAATTGCAGCAAAGATTTCAAGATAGATACACAGTGTTCTGATTAACTAACATCTCAAAAATCAGCAAGAACATGATTATTTCCCATCCAAGACTATGAACCTTCAATGTTTTGGTGCTGTAAATGATTAAGGGCCCAAGCACTAAACACATCATCATTATCGCCTTCTTTTTCTTCTTCTCCTTCCTGCTTCAAATGAAGCAAAAGCCAGCAAAAGGCATAAGAACACAAAATTTGGCTGAAAGCTGAAGAAAGGAGCAGTATATCTGCTATTATTTAATCCAATGAGGAGATCCATATCAACCTGAATGTGGCCAGGAAAAAAAAAACATGATACTAACATTTCATTTTTATACAAGCATCTCTCACACAGTCGATTTGAAATAACGCTTTCTTAAAAAGATAAGCGTCATGTGGGGAAAACTGTGATTACTTTTCATAACTGATAGTTGGCCAGTAGACTGCTACGCTCTGGATCTGTTCATTATAACAGAGATGGCAGATCATCCATAAAATCATGCTGACCTTTCAGCAAATCAACAACATAATGAGAGAAATTACACGAGCAGGACTGTTTGGCTTGGCATTTGAGCTCAAATGGATAATTATTATGAGCTAAATGTATGCCGTAATGTAGCGCTGCGAGCCAGACATCTAGCATTTGTTAAAGCAGCAGTTCTCAAACATTATGATGGCCCTATTTGTGGATAGTATGTGTCACTGTGGCTACCAGTTTAAGAAACGCTGCACTCTAGCCAACCTACCTACTTTCACTTTTTCCTCAGAGCCTGTCAGTAAAAACATGACAGTATTTGTATTAAATATGGAGTCCCATGTGACGTGAAAGCTTCATAATGCTTCATAATGCCACAACACTGGCTCCGCCCTCATTATGCTTACAGTGTTATCTCTTATTAACATGTCAGTATAGTCTCATCGTGTCTTGTGTGTATGACCTGTCTTTTGGTTTGTGCGCAGCGGCATTGTCATGCTGGAACATGATTCCAGTGAATGGAAATTGTAATGCTACTGGATGCAAAGGCATCCTTCCTATACAATTGTGTACTTCCAACTTTGTGGCAAAACTTTAGGGAAGACTCAAATACAGCATGGGTGTGATGGTCAGGTGTCTATATAGTGTACTTATTATATATACTCCAAAATGAAAACAGTATCCTTTGTAACAGTATGTACTGTTTTTGTACAGAAAACAACCCTCCCCCTATTTTCGAATTTCTCTATTACTCTCTTCCTTGTGTGTTTCCCTGCTAGGCATGTGAAAGATTTAGAGGCAGGACACAGTCATTTATATGCAGTCAACATCACAGTTTCTGTAATTAGCACTACATCTTGGACACCAGATGGATTCTTTACTCATGTCCATGAGAGTGTGCGTTTCACAGTTTAATCCATCGCACAGCCTGTTGCTGAACGTTTGTTTACTTTTTATAAGAACACAACTTTGAGACTTGGGATAAAACCACACTTGGTAAAATACGCTCAGGAGGATTTATCAAGCTTTGGGTTTTTTCCCCTAGTTTTTATGTAGACAAAAATGCAGCTCAGTATATTCTTTTATTATTATTATATATTATTATTATATATTATTATTATTATTATTATTATTATTATTGAGTCTTTCCAAATCTTGATTTTGCTTCACTTACACCGTGTACGTACATGCTCTACCACAGTAAGAGTAAGAGCACCCCGTCTTATCGCAGTCTACTTTGTTGTGTAGTCATTTGACTGTCAATAAACCGTATAATGCATTCACTAGCTAGATCATGTTTGGAAACCACTACTAAAACCACTACTAAACATTCAGCTAACTTGCTAACACAACATGAGCTAGCTAAAAGCATGCTAGCTATCTGAGCGGTTTAATTCTGTTTAGCTAACTCACTATCATAACTACCTTTGCTGGGTAACTAGCATATTACCATATAGCATTGAATAACATTTGCTTCCGCTCTTCAAACTCAGTATTAAACTCAGTAGCTAGCTGTAGGATTTAGTGCTTTTTTTTGATTATGAAACTCAGAACAATGATACTGCTAGACATTAACAAACTGGTGGATTATATGAAAGATAAACATGTAGCATGTCGTTCTGCCCCCTCTCGCGTAACTTGTTTCATTTCATTGCATCTAAATTGTGTTTCACGTTCCGTGTAATTTATTTTGCTATTATTTATTATTGATTTGATTTCTGTTCCTGTTCACAGTTGCAGTTTTTTCTTTTCTTTTGGAGTTACAGCTTTTACCTCTGAGACTCGTTCAATAAATGCTCAGTAACTCCTTGATGAAAACGTCACCATATCATTTATTTATTTATTTATTTATTTATTGTGAACATGCAGATCTTTCAAATGTGTCTATGTAGAGCATCTGCCATACAGGTCCCTATGTAAACTGTTACTTATGACAGAAACAATAACGTATTCGAATGAGTGTGTTAATATACATAAGCCTGTGATTTGCCTGGCAGAACTGCTGTCATAGAAAACGAATCAACGCCTTCTGACCAATCATATTCAAGAATTCAACAGCACTGTGGTATAATATATTTGAATTAATTACTCAGCTCACACCTGAACTGTAAATGTGATAAATGATTAATCCGATATGATGGTTTAACATCTATGATGTTAGCATATTTTTTGAAAACGAGCATTACAAAATGAAACAGATTTATTCAGGGTGTAAAACTGGATTCTCCAAAATGTATTGCGATATATTGCGTATAAGTGATCGTTGGTACATTCCTAAACCTGACAGTCGAGAAGAAAGGTGAGAATCTAAGAGCTACCTCGATAGCTCTTTTTCTCTCTCATTGCCCATTCAGCCAGCTGTCACTACTACAGATGAGGTGTGTGTGTGTGTGTGTGTGTGTGTGTTTGTGTTTGTGTTTGCTCCGCCAAAGCACTGCAGCAGGTGCTAGGGTAATGACAGTCAGCCACAAAATCACCCACTGATGAGATCTTTGAGTTCAGACTGGCTGAACAGGTAGTTAGTGTTCTCACCTCATGCACACTGATAGAAATGGAAACACCGCAAACCTCCTCTCCATCTTCAGAGTGATTTTTGATCTTCAGGGGTGTACATACTTCATACATTGAAAGGATGTACATCATTGTTGTATTTATTAAACAACGAGTCGCAAGTTTATTAGGTACCCCTTCCACTCCTGTCCTAACTTGATTGACATTCCAGCAACAGTCTATATCGCATGACTGCAGTGAGTGATATACACTTTATAGCCAAAAGTATGTGGACACCTGACCCTCACACACATAATGTATATTATATATTGGTTATATATATATTTGTTCTTACCCAAACCGTTGCTACAAGTTGGAAGCACACAATTGTATAGAATGTGTTTGTATGCTGTAGCATTACAATTTCCCTCCACTGGAACAAAGTGGAAAAATGTGTTCGAGCATTACAATGAATCTGTGCACAAGCGAGCTCCATGAAGACATGTTTTGCCAAGGTTGGAGTGGAGGAACGTCACTGGCCTGCACAGAGCCCTGATCTCAACCCCACTGAACATCGTTGGAATGAACGGGAACGCCGACTGCATCCCAGGCCTCCTCACCTAACATCAGTGCCTGATAATACACCTGTGGCCGAAGGAGCACAAATCCCCACAGCTACGCTCCAAAATCTAGTGGAAAGCCTTCCCAGAAGAATGGACAGCAACGCCGGGACTAAATCTGGAATGGGATGTTTAAAAACACATACAGGTGTGATGGTCACATGTCCACAAACCTTTGGCCATATAGTGTAGCTAGAGAAATTTTCAACAAATAAATTCCTTAGTAGTTGTTAGCGGACACCAAACATACAGTATCTCGGCTAATCAATTAAATTTCACCAAACTACAGTAACTCTATAAGGAACACACCAATGGACTCAGTCCCTACCTACTGCAAAAATGGACATGCTTTGACAACTCAACTTTAAGAAACGATAAATACATTTCACAAAATAACATTCCCACGTAATTTTGTAAAGACCTTCTGCAAGAAGCTAGTTTAAAAATTCTTGGACAGCTATGTGGCATATCGAAACAGGCATTAATCTAATCAGTTCAGTTTGTAATCAGATACCGGCGATCAAATTGTCTGTTGTACACAAATATTAAAATGCAAGAACTTTTACATTCAAATGAGAAAGACATTTCAGCTCAGGAAAGTCTACAGTTTTACGAACTACATAAAATGTCAAAATTGCATTGTTGTTGTTATTATTATTATTATTATTATTATTATTATTATTATTATTATTATTATTATTATTATTATTATTATTAGTGCATACTATCAGATCAGGTGTTAACATATTCTCAGAAGTTGACCACAATGCATCACAGAAAACGAGAGTTTAGGGGAATTTTTTTTTTTCCGCCTCATCCTGCGACAGACAGTGACTCATTCGTTGTGTTCAATCTCGCCGAGGAAAACTTCAAAGGCGACACACAAGCTAGCACCATGACGAATTCCTGCCCGGAGCGGTCGTCCAAAAAAAAAAAAAAAAAGAAAGAGAGATGCTCTCTCGCAAAAAGTGTGATAGCACTGGCGCTGTGTGATGAAACACTTCACACCCTTTTCACTTCAGAGTTGCATCAAATGCATGGTGTATTTTTTTTATTTATTTGTAAATCACAGAACTTTTTTTTTTGCACCTTCTTGCATCAACACTAATACTGTGAGCATGTTTACTGGATTATACTTATACAGTAGTACTCACCCCAGTAGCTCAGCAAAAATCAATCCTTTATCAGTGAGCAATAACATCTACGGCTGTTCATTTTGGCGACTTAAATTGGCCCATAAAAAGAAGTTGTTATTGGTTGCTATTTTATATGGGTCCTGGTCTTCCTTCATCTGGCACTGAAAAATATGTCCTTTTAGGTCCATATTAAATTTAATGACCACAACAATGTCATCCTACAGCTTCACTTTGGCTCAATAAGTGCCATATTGGTGTCCTGTATGGACGGCTTTGATTTTTGTATTTTTGAAGCTGTGTGACCTTACAGAATCTGTTCTTACAGTATGAACTCATTAAAGCACTACTAGTCTATAGATTGTATAGAACATTTCTAAAAGTTGATCAGAGAGGACAAGTTCTACCCTAATGACCATATGAAAAGCAAATCCAAAGACCGACAGAGACACTGACTGGCTTTTGAGCACTGTCCCTTACCCCTTATTTGCTCAACCCTGAGCTTAATTTCGATTCTAACCTCAACTGTTAGTCACTGGATAAAAGTACCAGCAGTGAGCTATGAATACCTAGAGTGGGTTGATGATGGTCAGGTGATCATGGCATCATATAGCATCCCGTTGGTCTTGTTTTATAATGTGGCCCAAGTGATGGGTTTGAGTTTGTTCCCCATTCATGGACATGCTTGAACTGGAAAATGAATATTGTCAATTTAAGTATGAGGACTGGGCAAGAGTTAGTGCTAGGGCTACACAATATATGTGTCCCATAAGTCCAGCCCTTTCCATGTATTCTCCAACCTCAACAGGCATTATAGGAGAAGACTCAGAGCTGTTATCTTGGCTAAGAGAGGTAGTACAAAGTATTGACTAAAAGGGTGCCAATAATCGTTGCACACCTATATTTAACAAAGATTTTAAAGCTTTTTATATATATATATATCTATGAGGAACAATAACAATATTTATTCACAGCCTTCTTTGCTCATATTTACCAAGGGTGCCAATATTAGTGAAGGGCACCATATTTTACAGGAAGAACAAATCAAAAAATTTCTACTCATGGGAAATCAAAGTCCAAGAGGACTGAGCAAGTTCTGTAAATAATACATTTTGTTTTGTTACTGAACTAATGAGACCCTCGACTGGCTTGTATGATAGTGACGTGTGCAATATGTAACATTAACAGGGTGCTTTGCGGTTTTGGAGTAACAAACTGCAATTTTTCCATCTTACTATCTTCAACAGAAAGTCATGGAATGACTGCTTATACCTTTTATAATATAAGTGATGGCAGGAAGTTGTTTCTCATATTAATATGCTGTGGGGCGCATGGTGGCTTAGTGGTTAGCATGTTCGCTTCACACCTCCAGGGTCCGTGGTTCGATTCCCGCCGGGGTGTGTGTGGAGTTTGCATGTTCTCCCCATGCTGCGTAGGTTTCCTCCGGGTACTCCGGTTTCCTCCCCCAGTCCAAAGACATGCATGGTAGGTTGATTGGTGTGTCTAAATTGTCTGTAGTGTATGATGGGTGTATGATGGGTGTATGATGGGTGTATGATGGGTGTATGATGGGTGTATGATGGGTGTATGATGGGTGTATGATGGGTGTATGATGGGTGTATGATGGGTGTATGATGGGTGTATGATGGGTGTATGATGGGTGAGTGTGTGTGTGAGTGTGTGTGAGTGTGTGTGTGATTGTGCCCTGCGATGGATGGGGTACTGTCCAGGGTGTACACCGCCTTGTGCCCGATGTTCCCTGGGATTGGCTCCAGGATCCCCGCGACCCCGAAGAAGGAGAAAGCAGTAGAAGATGGATGGATGGATGGATGGATTAATATGTTGTGGTACGGCACCAGAGGAATCAATCACTTTGGGAAATGCTGGTATTAAAAATAATCGACTTTGGTGTGGCAGCACATCACACCACCTCATCATTGGTTATTTCCCTATAACGGCACTCCCTCAAGTGTTTTATTCCTTACATTATTGAAATGAAGTTAAGATATATTGGGAACATTTTCACCAAAAAAAAAAGTTTCAGTAGTATTGCTATAAATCCTAAAGACAAACAATGGGCTAACGGAATGGAACATTGCGGAGTACAAAACCAAAAGACAAACGATAAAGAGACCATCTTGTCAAACTGCCATATGAGAGTAAAACAAACTTTAATGTAGTTCACTTTTTTGAGCTGAAGCTGTATATCATGTGCATAAAAAGTAAGTTGGGCATAATGCCAGGCTGCGTCCCATCGCCTTTTTATGCACTGCCAATCACTCTGGCTGACAGACTTTTCCGTCCTGCAGCCGAGACGGCTGTCCTTTCGAAGAATATAGAGTCCCCTTCAAAGCTGTGTAATAAATTTAGGTGAGTGACAGCGGACCAATCATTCTCACTAAGCCTGACGAATGCAGTCTAATCTAGCTCCCGACGGGAGGCCAGCATGTCTGTTCTCCACTTTCTATCACCCGTAAACCTCTCAATCTGCTCACGTGGCCTGGAGGTGCAAGGAAAGACAGAGCCAAATATCATCACTTCCTGAGGTTTATGAGCTCAATACCCGAGCTAAACCTGTTAGTCGACTCAAGCATGTCGCACTCTTTCCTCCTGCCTCAACAAAAATAAAGTAAATCTATCTGCTCTCAAGGACGCAGAGACAGCCGGCGGTAATGAAGCAAGCCGGGTACTACGTCTTCTCAGACGTATTTTTCTCGCTCCCTACTTCAACCCGTCAATTTATTTCTTTTTCTGTCTATCAGTTGAAATCGAACGGTGAAGACGGAGTACTTCATCTTCATTAGTTGTCGGTGCCTCCAACTTCTCAGCCTTTTATATCTCCAAACCATTCATTTCATGATGAGAATAAACTCCGGTTTAGATTTGTGCATGGGACTGTTTTGGCTTTTTTGACACGATCTTGAACAAATTCTGATCAATCCCATCTGCTCCCACAGAAAGTTGACCAATCATGCCTGCTTCCGTATGTTTGTACATGCTAACGAACCAATGATCAATCTTTGCTAGTTGCTAATATAAACATTTTTCCAAAAATGATACATTTATATGTGCAAATGAGACTTTGTTTAATTATATATCTGTATATTTGCATATTTGATTAAAAAAAAAATCTTTGGTTTTCCAAAAGTCTTTGGATGATGCTCGAATGAACATTTCACAGTGATGATGCTCTCAAGAGAAAGGCTTTGTACGGAATAGTTTGCTGGAATGGAATATCATTTCTTTATTCATTCATCTAAGTAAGTAAATTATGTAACCATGCGCTGTTACTATCTTCCATCTTTCTCATATATAACCTCACAAATGCTCACGATTGGCTAGTGTTGCTGTGATTGACAGCAACAGATTGTCCCTCCCCATTCAAAGAGCATGGGAAAGTTTGCTCCCTTGGCTCCCAGCCACAGATGGATTTGAACTCATGATCTCCCAATGAGACGGTGAACACTTTTCTGTTACACCACTTAGGCATCCCCGAAATTATTAACAATTATTAATAATTTACATAATTTTCTCTGGAATAACCTTCTAATTGTATATATATATATATATATATATATATATATATATATATATATATATATATATATATATATATATATATATATATATATATATATATATATTTTTTTTTTTTTTTTTATTACTAAAGTTAAGACACTATATTTTTATAGCGGTAATTTATTTAAAAACAATCAGAAAAATGATTGACCTGACTAAAAAGTTCTACTTCGCTTTAAACCACCGCATCCTTGACCAAGATAAAGCAGTTATTGAAGATGAATGAATGATGGTAAATGTGTCACGCAGCACCGCATAAACACCCACGTTATCTGAACAAACAATGCAAAAAAATACAAATGCACACCTCTACTCCATGTTTTTTCTTTTCATGAAAAATCAAAACCGGCAGCAAGAGTCTATCAAAAAGGTACGTAACTGCCACGGTTCGTGGAATCCGAGGTCATTCTTTTAATATTCATTTTCCTTTTTTTTTCTCCATCATTTATTTTTAGGATTTCCCAGCTGCTTTGAAAACACCATCAGCTTGTAGCTCTGTGTTTGACATGTGGGTTCCTATGCTCCCCGCCAGCATGCACCCACAGACCTGCTGTTCCTCTGTGCATGATCAGGATCACACGGTGCCTACAAATGAAACTTTCTTTTTTATCAATTTTACAAATGCGGTCAGCACTGAGTAAGTTTCTGATCTTTTATCAGGCTGATGTCTGATGCAGCTTGGTGTTGTGTACCAGATGTGTACCAGTGGCCTTGGACTATACCTGTTTTTCACTTTATTGGATTTTCCACCTTTGTGGTTAGCACGTTCGCCTCACACCTCCAGGGTCCAGGGTTCGATTCCCACCGGGGCCATGTGTGTGCGGAGTTTACATGTTCTCCCCGTGCTGCGGGAGTTTCCTCCGGGTACTCCGGTTTCCTCCCCCAGTCCAAAGACATGCATGGTAGGTTGATTGGCGTGTCTAAATTGTCCGTAGTGTATGAATGGGTGTGTGAGTGTGTATGTGATTGTGCCCTGCAATGGACTGACAGGGTTATGCGGTCCTTGCTTTTTAGACTTTTGTTATACTTATCACTAGAACTTTCGCCACCTTAATTGGTGCAGCAAAACATGGCACGGTGCACAAAAAACGATCTGTAATGCAAGTTAGCAGCAAATTAAGATGTGTGGATACTCCAGAATGCAGATTCAGTATTTTTGCATTATTTGGATAGATAGATAGATTTGCTCAAACCAAATGCTTCATTATTTCCAGTGTGTTCCATCATTTCTTGCCAAGCGATTATCTGTATATTTTTCTACATTTGTCTTCTATATTCATGGGCTGTGACTGTAAATGTCATATTATTTAGACTCTTGGTTTTTTTAAGTAGAACCCCAAGCTCCAGGACCAGAATGAAGAAATGCAGCTGGTTAATGCATGCGCAATTCTTGTTCTTGTTTAAAAGCTAAGATCTGACATTCATGACTGAACGATCTAACAGCAAAAGCAAAATCCCATAATACCAAGTGTTTAAGTGGCATGTGGTCTGAACTATCTGCTCTGGCTGAGGTATGTGCCATGATGCTACTGCCATCTGGACGTTTAATGAGTCTGGAACAGTGGTTTTCCAATAGAATTTTTAAACCTTCACTGTTAAATCATTTTTTTTTTTTTTTTTATCTCTGTAAAGATGTGCGCCTCGGTTTCACACTCATTTACGACATTTGGAAGACACCCTTATCCAGAGCGACGTACACTCACCTCATGTGTACATTTGAGCAGTAAAGGGTTAAGGTCCTTGCTCAAGGGCCCAGCAGTGGCAGCTTGGTGGTGCTGGGATTTGAACTCACAACATTTTAACCACTAAGCTACCACTGACCTTAGCATTCCACATGCGTATTGGTGCGTTGGTTTTAACAGTCCGTGTTGTAGCACTGATTTTGATTTGTGCATTGACCTGAATGTGTATTTTAATTGCTGAGGATTTTAGGAGTCCTGGCAACCATAGACACCCACGTCGCCAATGAGGACTTGTCAGCGATATTGGACAAACACAAATTCAAGCATAAGTACACAGGAAGTAATTGCTGTTTAAAGAGGTGATTATTAGATAATAAAATACCGAATACGAGCCCATGCTTGCACATTAATATGAATGATCTGTGTTGATTTGGAAAAGTTCTGAATTATTTGTGATCCGAGGTAGTGTTCGCTTTCTAGAGTTTTATGCTTTACCTCTATGTGCATGAGATAAATGTTTGAGGCATACAAGTTGTAATGATGAGACAACTAAGGGCAAATAGACGCCTTACTGCTATTCTGGAAAGAACCACATTACTTCTGTTGACCTCGATGTCACCGGGAATGTGGTTGAGGCTGAGAAGTCAGGAGTGATGTAGTGATGTAGACATTATATACAATTGTATGCTTCCAACTTGATGAAAACCTTTTGGGGAAGAACCATATACTGTATGGGTGTGATGGTCAGGTGTCCACATACTTTTGGCCATACAACGGAGCGCATAAGAAATGCTTAGATTACAAAGCATTGTCATGATTCTAACTCTTGGCTTCCGTGTCCCTTTTATAAGTCAGGATCAAATCTCACACAGAATGGGGCCTCTCCGAGCCTTTAATCAGATTACACCCATCTGCTGCATGCTGATTAATTTAAATGTAATTTGCACCACAAGTGTACACTCTTTTTCCAATATTTAGATTTCATCAGATTTTAGGAAGTGGGTTTAGAAGTAGCTTGTAGAGGATTTCGGTGTTAATTGTTTGTAGGAAGTGGAATAATTCAGGAAGAATTCAAGCCAAAAAACAAACAAAATAAAACAAATAAAACCTTGTGTAAAGTCACCTCGTCCTTTCAGAGGAAAAAAGCAATTAACATGTCTGGCTGCAAATATTAAAATTAACAAGCAATTAATTCTTGAATTCTCTGTGGAAAACTGGGGGCTGAAATGACACCTGGCTATACTTATTTATAGCTGTTCAATTCAGAGAGGATTTTTCTGATTACTTTAAAGGTGCTTTCCTACTTGGGTACATAGTACATAGACCGATGTGAACAGGTTTTGGGGGTTCAGCAACTCAGCAATGAGACCAATGAGGACAGATAAGAGTTTTGCTCTTTAGTCGCTCATTTCCTTCAGGGTGAATGGAGTCCCACTGCTACATTCCTGATTAATTAAACATTTCTGCATGTGTTCCTGATGACTAATGATGATTCTGTTACTTATTCATGACCCATGGTAGTTTTACATGTCCAAACCTTTTCTCGGGGTAAAAAGGAGTATGCTTTGGTTAGACATTCAATTAAATGAAGAGGCTTGGGAAAAACCTGGAGGTTTTTTTTTTGTTTCTTAATCAAGCAGAAATATGAAGACAAGTCACACTGCTAACTGATAGTAGTTCTCCAAAAAAAAAAAAAAAAATATATATATATATATATATATATATATATATATATATATATATATATATATATATAATCTTCCGTACTGCGCCATTAATGCTTTTTCACTTTTATTTGACAAGCAGACCCCCCGTTGGTATTGAGGTCTATGTCCTAGTCCGGTATATATATAAATTGTCTAGTAAGGCAGCAAATTAGCAAAATAGTATTAGGCTTCTAGTCAAAATACTTCTCCAAAAGCTTAAAACATCGTGCTTGTGTTGTGATTAAAGCACATTTTGTAGAATACTGACTTGTTCATTACAGAAAGGCAGCAAATTAGCAACGTGATTAATGATTTTGGTCTGGTACTGTGTTAGCTTAACATAACAACATTACAGATACTATTCTCTACTAGCTAGCTGGTCTGACGTCTGTCTGACAGAAATATAGACGTTTTCAGTAAGAATCCAGCTAGCCAGAAGAGTATACCGTCTGCCAGCTAGTTAACATTATGCTAACACAGCAGCAGACCACAATCTTAGTGGTTAGTCATTAGTCATGTTGCTTATTAGCTGCCTTTCTGTAGTGAACAGTTCGGTTCAACACATGTTTTAAGCAAAGAAATACATTAACAATATATCGTTTAAGCTTCTGGAGAAATAGATTGACTAGCAGTGCAGCTAGTATTCAGATTTTCGATAGCTGAAAACTGTTAAGGTCATTACTGCCTGAAAAGCGGTTTAGTTTAAATTGGGTCAAGTTAAATTGACTCGAGCCGTTCTTATACTTATATTAAATCAATATTTAATGCTAGTCAGATCCTTACAGGACCTTATACTTGAAGTTTCCTCATTCCAGAGTCATTAAAATGCATTAACTTTAGCATGCACTCTCTGATTAGCTCTAAGTGTATGTGTGTTACACAAATTTGGTCATGGACAGATCATTTGTCATTTGAATTTTTCATCCAGAAAACCTTTATGCCTGCTGGTGTATAAGTTGTAGCTTTGATTATGAAATCTTTTAAAGCTCATGTTAAAGCTTTACATGCTTCTGAACCTATGTACAAAATAAAAATGTCATATCACAATAATTGCTTAACCGTTTATCAGATTTTATTAGCGTTATAATGTCAGGAATAAAACAAAGGAATACAATATTTCTCTTCCTTGAAGTTAAGAAGACTTTCTCATGGCAAAAAAAAAACAAACCCAAAAAAACTTACTGTTTCAAAGCGCTGACACTGGAGACTTCCATAACTGTTAAATATACTTGAATCTACTTGCACTGAGCTTCACATTATCAACAAACATATGGCTTTCTTTCTAGATAAGATTATGCAGATCATCCATTATGCAAGTCCATTTGAATGAGTTGTTGCTATAGAAACAATAACGTAAAATGAGTGCATTAATATAAACCTATCATTGGAATTACAGCCAGCACTATTGACTACATTTACATGTATATCGTTATTCAGATTAATCTAAATTTGGCAATATTCTAATTCTAGTCATGTGAAAACGCCGCAATCTCATTGCCCGGTTCAGATTAACACAATATTCTGATTCCCCAAATTCTGATTCCCACCACCAGAATATGTCTGTTTTAATAGAAAATTTGCTGTATGTAAAAAGTAAAAAAAATAATAACCAAAAAATCCACTGAAAGTTGATGCTCAGTCTGCAAGAAATTGTAGGTGTTAAGAGATGATTAGCTGTAGGAATGGCAACTCAGGAATCCTTATAACAACCTTGTATACAGGAATAATCCGATGCCTGTATGCATATAAACATCGTATTCAGAATATGGTTGCAAACTGAAATTAACCTTAAACAGAACTTGATGTGCATGTGAACGTAGAGTTAGAGCAACTGTTCTAGAAAATGAATCAAGTGTTGAGAATTCAGCAGTGGTGTATAAATGAATCTGAATCGCCACACTGTAGCTGATCTATCATTGTTCTAAATAAGTGTTACAAAGACAGAAAACTTACAAGCAACCCTTAAATCTGCTAATTATTTAAGAGATGTTTAACCAATAGAACAATTTGTTAAAAAGATACACCGTATTAAGTACACACACACAATATATATATATATATATATATATATATATATATATATATATATATATCTTCAACCGCTTATTCCTTCTTCAGGGTCGCTGGGAACCTGGAGCCTATCCCAGGAAGTATCAGGCACAAGGCAGGGTACACCCTGGACAGTTATATATATCTTCCGTACTGCGCCATTAATGCTTTTTCACTTTTATTTGACAAGCAGACCCCCCGTTGGTATTGAGGTCTATGTCCCAGTCCAGTCATTCTGTGTAAATAAACTGTTGATTTCCTTTTCCACTATTGATTAACAGTGCACAA
Source organism: Ameiurus melas (assembly GCA_012411365.1). NCBI lineage: Eukaryota > Metazoa > Chordata > Actinopteri > Siluriformes > Ictaluridae > Ameiurus > Ameiurus melas. Next base: position 18,613,255 of record CM022771.1, on the reverse strand, counting down.
CGGTGTATTGCATTACTAATGATCTGTTGAAGATTTGGTTAAGATGCTTGACTGAGGCAGATGCCTGGCTGCTAAATCGTATTTAATGAAGGATCTCATTTGCCTAGATCCCTCCTCAAGAGCTTCCTCATGGGGCCCAGACAGATTGAGTCAATCTTCCCTGAGCACTTCAGCGCCTCATAAGGCAACACCATGGGAGCACTTACTCTGGAACAGTGCACATTTAGAAATAAATTATATGCCTTGTTACGTAAATGTGAAGCTATATTTTGGCCAATAAATCACATTTACCTAAATCTCCACTTACCCCAAATGCTTTTAAATTTGTAAAATTGCGTGGATAGACCGTATCTACAAATGCAAGCTGAATTTGTCTGAATTTTGTATTTGTGCATTAGAGGTCACATAGTCTAGTCGACCAATACATTTGCTAGTCACTACTGTAACTGTGGGGACGCCAACTAGTCAGGCAGATGGTAAAGAGAGCAAGATAACTGTACTTTGTTATTCTGAGAAAATACTCTCTTTTTTTTCTTTTTCTTTAATGGACATTTAACATTTAAAAAAATTTTTTAAGTCCCTATCCAGTGAAAGTCAGATCAGTGGAGTATGCCAGCTGACAGATGCAAATTCAGATTCATTTTCTTACGATACTGAGGCCGATGTTGAACCTGGTGGAAGAACCTCCCAGACATACTGTAGACATTGCAGCCACCAGTCAAGCAAATCCAGTCACTGAAGGCTCTGTTGATGGGCATGAGCTTCCATACTGCACGCGCTCAATAATTTATTGCAGCCACCACGACATCCACACGAGTCCATTCCAATTAGTATGTACTTAAAGTATATAGTGTAATATTATACACAAATGTCTGTCCATCCATCCATCAATTTTCCATATCACTCATCCTACACAGGGTCGTGGGGAGCCTGGAGCCTACCCCAGGGAACTCGTAGCACAAGGTGGGGGACACCATAGACAGGGTTCCAACCCATCGCAGTTTTCCAACCCATGTTATTTTATTTAAAAAGTGAGCGAAAGAAAATCTCATGATCTCCCTTCACTGGCAGTTGTTTAGTATTGAGCCCAAGACCTTGCTAACCTTTAGAGTGACCAACTGAACCTCCTGAAATAAATACAATCCTCCTTCAAGAGCTCTTTTTGTAATGCCCATCACTACACATGGAAACACTATGCGAAAGCATACTCTTTTTTTTTTTTACTTCTATAGTGATCGTAGTTTTTGTAGTTGTCATTGTTCTGTGATCTATGGATTTATTTCAGAGCCTTGCCCGATGATTCAGAGCTTCGAAAACCGTTTGAAAGTCGATGCCGAAACCGTCTCGTTCTAATAAAGGATCTTTGTTACTAGCACTTCATTTACATTCATGTATGATGTCTTTGATTTTGAAAACAAAGAAAACGAATCCAGTCTTGACGGAGAATATGGCACGTATTTCTGGGTGGAAATGAAACGAATATGAAGCTGTGAATATATTTAGTGCAAATTTCAAAGCATTGTAATTCTGTATTATGAAACGACGCTGCCGATTTTAATAGTCTCCCTTTTTTAATTATGTAACCAAGGTTCAGGATTAAAAAACGGCACATAAAGATTTTTCTTTTTTGAAGATGATAGACAGCCTGCTTCATGACTAGTGTTTCTACCAGTCCTGAGTACTAACACATCTTCCATGCCTCATGTATAGCTATGGTTCTGTAGCTCTATGTTCTTTCTTCAACTCTACACTTGAGTTGGAGCACTGGTATTGCTTTCGGCTACATCTGTGTGCTTGGATTGGATTGTGCCTTACTGGGAAGTCACGTTGAATAAATGCATATGCCAAATGAATAAATTCAACGTCCCCTTCATTTTCCTTGTGGGGAAAAACTGAAGTTACAAGGAAATGGGGAATATCTTTTATTCCTTTAAAGGAGAACTCCCTGAGAGCTGTTAGCTTTTCTTTTTTTTAATCAGTATATTGATTATGGCCAACTTACTGTGTAGCACAGCACTGTCGGATTCTCAAATCATATTGTTCAGCACAGCTCTAATTCAAATTATAGGTTTTGATTAATATATTCGTGTTTCTATAGTAACAATTCATTCACAGCGACTTGCTAAATGACATTTTGTAACATATTCTCAGTTCCATTTCCTTTAGAGCTAAAATGATAGAATTATCTCCTGTGTAATTTTATTGCTCTATGAATAGAGCTTAAATCAACCAACTGGCTTAGCTATTAGGAAAAGGCAGTTTTATGCAGGGCCGGATGATCGAGTTGATTAGCATGATTAAGCTATAGTTTACGGGTTTTTTTTGTGTGTGTTGAAGTGCCTTTGATGCTAAAGACTTCATTAGTCATTAACACAGCCTTATGTTCTGAGATGGAGCGGTGATGATTATAATCAGGGAAAAATCCCACAGGAAGTCTTCTGTGTGGGTTGTACCATTTTAACCTGAGAGATGGGTGAAGATAGAACTTGCCCTCAAGGCCATCCCATTTCTTTCATTCTCTCTCTCTCTCTCCCTCTAGGCATGTAATGTAAAATATAGCCTTCAAAGCCCTGCTGCTCGACATGGCAGTGTTTGGATCGTGTTGAAAGGAGTTGTTAGTTGTTGTGGTGGGGAGTTGCTTTGGCACTAATTGGATAAAGGAAGTATTAGCACCTTATTGAGAGGGCCTGAGGGACGAGCATGGCACCTTTTAGACTTCTTCTCCTACATATCACACTATTTTGCGCTGAGGGATCTGAGGAAGGCACCGTGTTCTCACTCGCCCACACATGATGAACAAAGTTTTTATAGCTGTGAAAAGCAAACACACAACAGGGAATACTTCAGGAAAAATTGCTAAAGCAGCTAACAACCAAAGGAATTTCTACTAGAGGTAAATGTAGTCCATCAACGATGTTTGGTGGCAAGGGGTGTTCTCACCTCTGAAGGGACTTGTTTCTGGAAGTAATAGTGCATTTGACATAACTTGCAAGTAGGAATTGTCATTTGTGACCACTGTGTGCTTGAGATACAAAGTGGGAAAGATAGTCAACTAAAGTTTGCTTGTTTTAGCTGGTCACTAGTCTCAGCTGGTCAGGTTGGATGGATTTATAGGGAGTTTGGTCACTTTCAGGCTGGTTCTAGCTGGTCAGCTTGGTTCTAGTGGGGTGACTATAGAAAGTTACAGACCATTTACAACCGTACATAAAAGAAACCCAGTTGCTACGTCAAGCTAAAACAAATACCTCTTCATAGTGAGAACATTCCAGATTGTCCAGGTTGACTTGAACTGGTTTCGGAGCATCCACTAAGATTTTTGTGAACATAGCAGCGCACTGTGCAGCATTTGGATGTAAGATTCATTGGCACTTCAAAGCAAGAGAAATTACTTTGAAGAAATTCAAAACGCAGCATTACTTTTTACACACGAAAGCCTAGAGTCTATGTATGCTTTCATTTTATGAGGGCTTATGAGGAACTTCTCTTGAAATTAAAGTTCTTAAGTTCTTAGCTAATCTGCTTAACATTTGGTAGTGCATGTAAGAATCAATAAGATTAGTTTTGCAAGTGGATCCACGATTGAACGCTATTGACTTGGTTCAATAGCTTGAGGTGTCTGTGATATGAGCTTCTTCTTACATTTTGTTTTCTTGCATCATGCAGTGATATCTACACCTATGGAATCATAGCCTGAATGGCTAGAAACTAATGCTGGATTGTACGAATGCTAGAATGGTCCCCAAAAATAGCACTTATCCTCAGATTTACAATTGAGGAAGGATATAAGTGAGGAGTCAAAGGTTAAGTGTCCATGCTCAAGCATTTGAAGATTAAGGTCTTTTCTCAAGGACCCAATCTTGGCAGCTTGGTGGTCCTGGATTTGAAATCATGACATTCTTATTCCCTTAGCCCCCACGTATTTTAGGGGACCAAAGTAAGAGCACAAAAGACAGACAGACAGACAGACAGACAGACAGACAGACAGACAGACAGACAGATAGACAGATAGATAGATAGATAGATAGATAGATAGATAGATAGATAGATAGATAGATAGATAGATAGATAGATAGATAGATAGATAGATAGATAGATAGATAGATACTTTATTGATCCCCAAGGGCAAATTCAAGAGAAAGAGGTTCTGAAAACAAATGTAATGGCAAACAGTCAGATACTTCTGATCTTGTGAAGAAGAAATCAGGACCTGATGGTTGGTGGAATGTGATAGAATAGGTTGAGCTCACCATCTGCTATGGAAACAATCCTTGATGGTGTCAGTGTTTATTCAGATTTCCGAGAGCATGGAGAAGATCTTAGTGAGTAGGTAGATCAAGTCTCTTTTGTAGAATTTCACTTTCAGATTATACTCTAGGTCTTCATATATTAGGATATCAGAAAAGGCAGCCCAATGTCTTATACAAGACTTGGGAGGTGTTGTGTGTCTTTAACATAGAACTGGTAAAAGAAGCTCTGCAAACTGATCACCTAGCCCAGTGATTTACTGTATAAAGAGAACAAGATCAGACCAAGAAGAGACCCCTGATGAACTCCCAAAGTGTAGCGATGAAACTGAAAGTTTTCATGCTACATTGTGTTATAGGATTTATCCTGTAGGTCACAGCACAAGTAACACACATGGAGATATGGCTATCAGTATGAATAATAGAATCAAAGACATCTGAACAGTAACGAATGGCAAAAACTGGCCCAGTGTAGATTTATAGTCACTGCAAGAAGGTCAGAACTAGTCTAGAACATTGTTGTTTGGTGTGGAAACACAAATAAGGCTGCAGTATTGGTGGAAATGGTCTAAACAATTCAGCACTAGCATTCTTATATGTGAGGGGAAAAAAGAATGTTCAAGAAAAGGAATGAATAAAAATGGCATGTTTTGCAGGCAGGACATGTTTTTGAGTGTAAAGCAACATCAGCGAAAATCTTTGGAAAAGCTTTAACAAGGAGAAAGTCAGGGGGTGACAGCGAGCAGACTAAAAGCTGGCTCTGGGGAGTGCAAAGATCTAACAGTACAGTACTTGGCTTACAGAGAAATTGTCATGTAAAAGCAGAGTATTCAACAAAGCAGTTGGAACAGAGGATTTTATTTTGTTTCACTAACAAAATATCAATAACTGTTTATTCAAAGATTGCATTGTCTTTCTCTCAGGTCAGTGTCTGTGTTTAAAGGCATGCTTAAAACCTGTGCATTCACATTTTAATGATGATATATGCTGACAACCTTCTTTTTAAAGGCATATGTACCCAAAATGATAGCATGAGTATGAGTGAACAAAACCAGTTAGCAGTATCCCAATTAGGTCAACACTTCTAGCCTTCTATGTGGTCCATATGTAGCCTCATGTTGCCTCAAACTAATTCCTCAACAAGAAAAAAAACATCTGGAATTATGCCTTTGAATGAAGCAATCAAGGGTAATGCTCAGCATGATGCTACCACCACCATGCTTCACTGTTGGGATGGTATAGGGTTTATTCAAATATATCTTATTGTTCCAAGGCCAAAAAAAAATTATTTTGATCTCATTCTGACCTGAAGAATGTTTTTACATATGTTCACTGACTCTCCAACAAATTTCAAATGAGATTATATTCTTCCATAAAGCCCAGCTGTGTGGAATGTCCAGGCTATGACTATCCTGTCAACAGCTTCTCCGTTTGAGTTGTGGAACTCTTCGGTCCCTGCAGTTACCCTTGGTATCTTGGTTGCTTCTCTGACTAATCCCTCCATACCTGGTCACTGACATGTCTAGATGTGTTTGTTTAGGTATGTTTTCTAACAAACTCTGCGGACCTCCAGGAACAGGTGTATTTATCATGTGATGCCTTAATCGCACACAGGTCACACCATGTCTTCGGAACACTTAGGAACTTGCATATGGACCCAGGACCCGGAGATCAGGTTGATTAGCATGATTAAGCTTTACACTCATTATATTCTGAGAAGAAACGGACATGCTTTTAATCTGTGAAAAATCCCACAGGATTATTTTAACTATGTTAGCGCTCCACTACTTGGAGGACTCTTCTGTGTGGGGTATACTACCTTTCCCCTAGGGACAGGGCGACAAGATAGGATCGCATTCCACTCATTCTCATTTTCTGTCTAATAATCTTCAAAATCCTGCTGTTCGACATGGTGGCATTTCGATCATGCTGAGAGGAGTTGTTAGGGGTCAGTGGGGGAATTGTTTTGACAATAATTGTATAAAGGACGTACAAGCCCCTCATTGAGAAGGCCTGAGGGGTGAACATGGCACTCTTTCGACTTACAGATCTTACACAGCTTTCTGTTACATGCTGAGGGATCTGAGGAAGCCACCGTGTTGTCACTCGCCCACACATGATGAACACATAGATTTTATAGCTGAGAAGAAAAAATAAATTCAAGATGATATACTTCAACTGCTAAGGTTGTTTGGTTAAAAATATATATTTTTTAAAACATTGAAAAACTTCCAGTCTGAATGTAGTTAATCAGGTGATACATGTTTGGGGTCTTACAGTGCGTGTTTAAGTTAGCACCGGAACGATGACGGTAATGTGGCTTACACATGATGGAAATTGATCTCATGCGAAATCATTGCTGTGCCTCAAACCCCATTAATGTCGGAAAAGCTGATAAAAAATAGTAGTTCTTAAAACCTAAAACCTACATTTTATCAATAAAAACTATCCTACTATCACGCTAAATCAAGTTATATGTAGTGTTTCCATTACTTTTTAATCCCATAAGCAAAATGTTTTTAAAAAATTATAAATCAACAAAAATAAAAAAAATAAAAAGCAAATGTTCCTGGTGGAGTGACTTCTAAAGCAAAAACTGTGGATATTAGTGGGTTTTCTGTGCCACACTATATAATTAATTAAAGTTAAAGCAGTTAGCAAAAATGCAAATAATGCAAAGCTAGCTGGTTTTAGATATCATTCCTCATTAGCCGTGCTAGCGTTTTTGTTCCGTTATTGCACTGAATTGCGAGTTAATTGTTGTGAGGTTTTTTTTTTTTTCGCTTAGTCCTTTTTTTTTTTTTAAAGTTCTATTAAACTTTGCTGAAAGTTAAAAATAAATAAATAAATAAATAAAAGAAAGAAAGAAAAGGAAAATGCTGTAACTGCAGTTTGAGGTGAGAACAATCTAAGTCAGGTTGCTGCAAGAAGAACGTTAAAATTCAGGGCATGCATGCAGCTATGAACGAAAGGAGACAGCGGTGGAATGAGTACAGGTCTTCCTAGCACTCTAGCTAATCAGATAACAAGAAAAAGTGGGCGGCAGGCTGTGTAGAACATTCGAGGGCAGGCCGACGTCCCTGAAACTCTGCCCGAGGAACGACGAGACGATGAGAGACAGAAAGAGAAAAGGAATTCGATTGAGAAGCAAAGATCTTGATCAGGTTTACAGTATTTTCCTGCGTGCCCTTGTGGGTTTTCTGCTTTAATTGCTTGCGTTATTGATGTCAGCAAAGCAAAGTGCACCTCCCTGCTACCTGAATAATTCATGCCGGTGTATTATTAGTAAGCAGAGCTGGAACTGCGGCACTCAAAGTGACGCGTAGTGTGTGATTGCTCCGAAACGCATTCCTGCACACGAATGACACTTAATGAGAAATGATTCGGAGCGTATGGGACAAACGCGCTGTTCTTGAGCTGCTGCTTTAATGCGTCCTGTTAGATCAGCTCGGTCATGCTAATCGTCATGATGAAATTAATCACAGAGGAACACAGAACAATGAAGCTAGGTCAGGGCGCACGTAATGAACGGAATTTTAAGATTTCTTATTGTTCGGATGGTGTTGGTTTTCTGCAACGGCGCTTTTGACGGTAGTGGCGACTATAACTCAAATCACATGTGTATATTAATGTGCTCATTCCAATTCATTACTGTACCACCAAATACACAGGGACTCGTACGGCGAACGCTTCACATAATCAAAGGGACTTTCCCGCCAAGGGAAAGTCTTCACTTTTGTTTATACACAGATCAGCCATAATGTTAAAACCACCCACCTAATATTGTGGAGGTCCCAGTTCTGCCACCGAAACAGCTCGGACCCATTGAGCCTTGGACTCCAAAAGACCTCTGAAGGTGTGCAGTGGTATCTGGCACCAAGATGTTAGTGGCAGATCTTTTAAGTCCTGTAAGCTGCGAGGTGGGGTCTCCATGGATCGGACTTGTTGGTCCAGCACATCCCACAGACGCTCAGTCGGATCGAGATGTGAGGAATTTGGAGGCCGAGTCAACACCTTGAACTCTTTATCGTGTTTCTCAGACCGTCCCTGAACAAAGCTGTGATGCACTGTGGGTTCTGACACCTTTCTATCATAGCCAGCGTGAACTTTTTCAGCAATCTGTGCTACAGTAGCTCTTCTGTGGGATCGGAGCAGACGGGCTCGCCTTTGGTCAACATGTGCATCAAAGAGTCTTGAGTACCCATGACCCTGTTCACCGGTTGTCCTTCCTTGAACCACATTTCATAGGTACTAACCACTGCATACAGGGAACACCCCACAACACCCCTGCTGTTTTGGAGATGCTTTGACCCTGTCGTCTAGCCATCACAATTTGGCAGAGTTGCTCAGATCAGCCCATTTTTCCTGTTTCTAACACATCGACTATATATATACTCTAATATATCCCACCCCTTGACAGGTGCCAATGTAATGAGATAATCAATGTTACTCACTTCAGCTGTCAGTGGTATTAATCTTATGGCTGATTGGTGTATATACCCAGGGATGGCTGATATAAAGTATCAGATTCAAAAATTCTGATCATTTTGGATTTTTATGGACTCATGTTGACATTCATAAGAAGAAGAATCACAGAATGGTCTGAAGAAGGTGGGGCTGGTGGCTAGTGTGTGTGTGTGTGTGTGTGTGTGTGAGAGAGAGAGAGTTTGCCGCACATCATTCTTATTATACCATCATTGAGACCTAACAATATAATGCATCACTACACCGTAATAGTTTTATGCTCAAAGCTGTTGATTGATATTAGATTTTAGCCATGACTGTACCTACCTGACCTCTCTCTGTGACTCATTGCAAGACTCTGCCATTTCAGTTTGCATTTCAAAGCAATGTTTTCTTCACGGTCTCTATTGATTGCTCTGTTTGCCTGCCGATCGACCTCTGCCTCTGCCGCCTTGCGTACCATTTATTTGCCTCATGATTTGAATTGTTAATAAACAGCGCGCTCGTACATCCATCTGCCAGACAACTAAACCCTCTGATGCCGTTATAGAGCATTCCTTACACTCTCAGCTTATTAAAAGGAATCAGCGATGCCTTTTTTTATTCCGCTGCAATCCCAACTATAGGTACATCTGTCTAAAGTAATAGAGAAACTAGAGGAGTGCAGTGAGTCCTGTGGTTTGGTGTGGAACACATTGGTGGGGAACGGCTGATGGGCTTCACAGATCCCATCATTCAGACCCTTATGATGGGAAGAGAGAGATTCTTTAGAGGTCAGAGGTCAGGAGATGGAAAATTGAATTTATCCCCTCTTCTGGATAAGGCGGCTTAAACCCCTCTCCTGTGGGTTTATGAGTCAGACTGGAACCGTTTGACTGCAGGCGACGAACCAAGAAGTTGATTCTTCTTGCAAACCAATCATCAACATTTGAATGTGTCAAGGTTCTGAATAAGCACTCAGCAGGGTGCTGAATGATACACTGAGGGGAAAAAATTGGAGACTTGATTGGCATCTACCTGTGGTTCAGTTTTCAGTTGCTGTCTTTCACCTTATTTCTCCCCCAATTCCCAGCTTTATATATTTCCATTTTATCTTCTTCCCCCCATGTCCGCCCTTGACTGAGGTCTCGCGTCAGCTTCAGGATATTATGAAACTGGAAACTCGCACTACTGATGTGCTGGTGTAAATGTTTTGAACCCACACGCTGTGACAAAATCAAAACGGCTCAAGCGGCTACACGAAATATCATTGAAACATGAACATTGTGTGCCGTTCTTCATAGATTAATCTACAAAAATACCTGGATTTATCCTGTTTTTGTCCAAACAGCTGAGCAAGACCACTGCCTGGGTCCCCGTGGCCCCCATTTCACCATCTCAGGACAAAGTTCCCAGTAATTTCCAAAGCTACTATATCTTTGCGGTGTAATGTTGTCATCTTTTTTTTTTAAGCGCATATATGTAGTCATCTGTAGATGGATGCAATGAATTTTATTTTGTGATCAGTTCTGTGTACTTTAATATATGATTTTAATTCAATTCAATTTGATTTGTATAGCGCTTTTAACAATGGACATTGTCTCAAAGCAACTTTACAGAAACATAGGATCAAGACAGGATATAGATTACTACAGTATACAATATTTATTTAATATATTTAGAAAATATGCAAAAATTAAGCAGCTATTCTGACGTAATTCTGAGGCAACTGCATCCATAAATGATTGTGACAAAAACCAGTGATTTCCCCCTTGTGCAACAAACACCATGTGCTAGAGATTTCGTCCTCTCTCCATTCTCTGTCCTGTCATTGCTATGTTGCCTTATTGTGTTCACCTGTTCCGTGTTAGTCCCTGTTTAGTTTGCCTATGTGTACCCTGTCCTTTTAATGTATTTCAAATTTTACTGTAAGTGATGAGAACTAAATAGTCTTCTACAGCATTAAAATGTTATTGTTGTTGTTGTTGTTGTTGTAGTTTTAATCTATTTACTAATGAATGCTTCTGGTTCAATGGATGCTTCTTCTTCTTCTACTTCCTGAAATGGAATCTCTCTCTTTCTGTTTCATAAGACACTATCTCTCCATCACATTTCCTCACAGCTCTGATAAAAGCCAGCAGCCCAAATAGAATTGTGCCTATGTAAATTTCAAAAAGGTAAAAAATAGAAACTCCATCCACGAGGCTGTCTTCATACACATTGTCAGGCAGAACATCAGCCCAGAGCGTGCACTTCTCAGCTCTCAGCCATGTGCCTGAGTAAACAGCAGCCAGAACAGGTGTGTGATCATTGAGCAGACTAAATGCATGCCTCTCCCCACCATCTTGTTTGCTCTTGGGCGGATGTAATGACCTCAGGGTCGTTTTCTGTGTGGACACACTAATGTCAGTAATCATTTTGCGTTGAGTAAATATCACACAGCTTAATGACTTTAAGATGCTGCCATTTTAACGGGCTAATATGAAATATGTTGTGTGGTCGATCAAGAATGATGCTGCTGTGATAGAGTTCACGAGTTCAAAAGAGAACGCTGTGCCTCGTAGCAGCCCGTTACAGTGAAACATCTGGTTTTAAAGTGCAACATCTGGTTTTAAAGTGCTAGCAGTACTTGTTTTATTTATTTATTTTACCAATAAGGGGGGGGAAATGGTCTACCACATTTACTAAACTTCACATTTTGCCCGCATCACATGCTACACAGGAAGCGGTCTAGGTGTTAGAACTGTTATATCCTCATTTGTTAGTTATGCTAGCAGTTCTACTCCAGCAGTTACTAGTACTTCAGTACTGCTGAATCATGCTAGCTTAAAAAAAATACAGGTACTTTTTCAAGAAGAAATCACAAAAATACAGCCAAAACCAACAGCTGAGTCAGTATAAATATGAGATATGCTCATTGATTATATATATATATATATATATATATATATATATATATATATATATATATATATATATATATATATATATATAAAATGTAAGATGTAGAAATTATATAAAAACTATTTCTGGGTGGTGTATCTGGCAATGTAACATGTGTTATAGGCTGATTGCCATTTCCAAATTGTCTATAGTGTGTAAATGTATGTACAATTGTGCTCTGTGGTGGGTTGGCCTTGTGCCCAGAGTTCTCTGGGATAGGCTCCAGGCTCTCCCACGCACTTGCGTAGGATAAGCAGTACAGAAAAATGATGGATGGATGAATTATTTGCACATAAGAACACAGGTTCTTAGAGATGAAAAGCCAGTTTGGTTGAATCCATAGTCTGGTCATACCAGTTACCACTAGCTCATTTGAATTCTCGATTCTGATTGGTCAGGAAATGTTAATTAATATAATAGTCATATAATAGTCAGAAGTAAGGCTGTATTTTTTCGTGTGTGTCTTATTATTTGGAGAGAGCAGTAAGCAATAACAGGAATTAACGTGTTTCTTGACCATGCCACAACTGTAAATGTAAATAATTGGATTAAAAAATAATAAAAGTATGACGTGTTTTAACAAATATAATTTTCTTAGTGTTGACAAATTGCTGAGGCTCCGATTATTTTTCCTATAACGCATCCCAAAGTGTTTCATTCTTTACTTATTGCCATACAGTGACCTAAGCTGCCCTTCATAATCAATAAATCCCGTTTCGTTTTTTTCTTCGTCAAGGCCTGCTAAATGGTCCACCTGACATGTTGATGCCATCGTGGTGTTAGCCGCAGGACATTTACAGAGAACCTCATTTTTCATGTGGAATTGTGCTGTTTGGCTTTGCCCTTGCTTCTAGAGAGATGTAATTAAAAAAAAAAGTGAATTGCCCTTGTTCTAAAATGCGGTGGGTTGCAGACTCTGTGAGTCATCATCAATTCAAAAGTCTTGTGGTCAAAAGATCTCAGCATGTACAGTACATCAGAAGCCAGACTTTGCCTCATCACTGTTTTTGATCTCTGTACAACAATGAAATGGGTTTTTTTTTTTCATAGTAGTGGGGAAAAAAGGGTTCTCTTACTCTGATTGATGCTCTGGAGGACTCTTACAGTGTGAGGTTAAAGCGTGTATGATTTATATTTAACACTTTGAGCCACATATTGTTAGGAAAATGCTGGGAATTGTTTCAGGTGGAGTTTGTCTTGTAAAATGCAGATTCCTCAAGCCCTCTTTGGACAGGAAACAGTTCTAGCATCATAAAGGGGTTCTACCTGAACTTCATTCTGTGATGAAACCCTCAGTTATACATTCCTTCACAGACCGCTATTATGCTGTCATATTAATATTTATAGTACCGCACTGTTGAATTCTCAATTATAATTGGTCAGAAGGTGTTGATTAACGTTCTAGAACGGCAGCTCTGACAGTGGTTCCCGCTTTTATTGAAATCGCAGGTTAATATTAATGTCCTCGTTCTGATACATTATCGTTTCTATAGCAGAGTCTAACGCTAATAATAAACAAGGAGTCTCCAGTGTACTGATTGACCTTTAAAGCTTTTATCTAAATGATAATTAAAGGTATACCACATTCCCAGGTAAAAGATGCATAATAAAGGCGCTCGATGTTTCCAGAGACTAGGAAAAGTACTTTAAACATGCTTTATTCCTGAGAATGTATGGAATTTCATGTGGCTATTTTGAAGAGGTTCTAAACAAAACCATATTTTAACAGGAAAGTGATATGTCTAGAAACATTCTTTATCACTTCCAGGTGAAATCCATCATCGGTTTTGTCAGAGGAACCATCAAGACGATTATTAAATTGAGATGATGAGTTCTGCCCTCTGTGAGTGTGTCAAGGATGTTTACTTTCTCCCTCATCATCCATTCTCAGCTGCTATTAGATACCGACAGTGTATTTATTAGGAGTTGAAATACAGGTAAGGAGATATGAAATAGCTGGATGGTAGAGGCTGTACGAACGTTCACAGCTCTAGAAGCCAATATGGGTTCTAATTGTAGACTAGAGATATTCAATTAGCAGCCTGTGGGCCAGATCTGGCCCTTGAGTACAGTTTACCGCCCCTTTAATGGCTTTTAGCAGCTAATGAAATGAGAAAGTATGCATTAAGGACTTTCCACAAACGAAGGCAACAATTGCTCATGCCCAATATGATTTTCAGCAAGAGGCAGGAAAGTCAAGTGATGTCAGTGGAGCACCAGGTGGTGCAGCAAGCAAGCAAGCTTGACCCTGAGAAACTTTCCCTCAAATGCCTGAGAGAAATTCGCAAACACCCACCTCTGAGTTTAAAAACGAGTTCAAACTCAACTTGGTAATCAGTTTTGGGGAACTTCGCGTGGAAACTTATTTGACACAGAAGCAGAAATGTGTGGTGGTCTGGGAAAACCTCCTAAGATATAGCTGAGAGAAAAATTCAGTGTTTTGGCTATTAATAAGTTATATTTTAAAAAAGGTACATTTGCCTCGTACCTCCAGGGTTCGGATTGGAATCCTGCCTCTACACTGTATGTGCAGAGTTTGCACGCTCTCCCTGTGCTTCAGGGGTTTCCTCAGGGTACTCCGGTTTCCTCCCCCAGTCCGAAGACATGCGTTGTCGGCATTTCAAAATTATCCGTAGTGTGAGAATGTGTGTGCGATTGTGAGCTGTGATGGGTTGGCACCCCTCCAGTGTGTCCCCTGCCATGTGCCTAGAATAGGCCCCAGGCTCCCCGTGACCATGTGTAGGATCAGCGGTATGGAAAACGGATTGATAGGTTTGGAAAGCAACTTTACTTATTTTTTAATCTTGCCTAGGCTAATATTCGGCATACGTGAGGTTATGTAAGGAGTCAGTTTATCAGTCAGTTCATCTAAAGATGACTAAAACCTAGTGTGGTTTCCACAAACAGTGAATGCCATGTTTTGATAACATTGCTGTATTGCTATATGATATAGTGAAATGGACGTAAGACCATTCAATTCAGTTTGAATCAGATTCCAAATGCCTGTCAAAATGCCTGCGATGCTCCTTTTTCACTTTTTGTAGTGACTTTAAAACACCGGAACTTTACTTGTGATTGAGATACGTGTCAGTTTATTATAATTTAATTAAAAATTACTCCGAAAACCACAGTGACTAAACATTTTAAGGCAGCCAGGATTTTTTTTTTTTTTTGCAGTAATTTATTGACAGTAACACACCCATCCACTATCTGGGATAACAAACCGTTTTAGCCTACCCTATACAGTAAAATGAGGATAAAAATACATTGCAATCAAATAATTACAGATGAACGCTTCCTGCACAGCACTTCAGTGAATGAACATCAGTGCCTTTATTGACAGGATTTCCCCCTCCTACTGAACCAATATAGACTATAGATATAGTCATATCATTGTATTGGGGTGCAATACTTTAAATATGCAATACATACAAAAATCTACTGTTAATGGACGTGAAAGACACAAACTATTAAGCAGAAAGAATTGCATTTTGTTGGGTGGGACCCACTTTGAAATGGTGACATTAATTGGTGTCACTACAGGTGACAGTTGGTGGAGCAATCCCTGCTTCCAAGCCCGAGGCCCTAGGTACTTGCCTACTCTGCCTATCGGTAGCCTTGACCCTGGTCCTTCTTTGGACCATTTTTGTTAGGTACTAACCACTGCATACTGGGAACACCCCACAAGACCTGCCATGTTGGAGCTGCTCTGACCCGGTCGTCTAGCCATCACAATTTAGCCCTTGTCAAAGTCACTCAGATCCTTATGTTTGGCCGTTTTTCCCTGCCTCCAACACATGAACTTCAAGAACTGACCATTCACTTGCTGCCCAATATTGATATCCCACCCCTTGACAGGTGCCATTGTAATGAGATAATCAATGTTACTCACTTCACCTGTCAGTGGTTGTAAATTTATGGCTGATCGGTGTATCTTTCAAGAGAATTGATTCTGTATATTGTAGATTTACTGTCTGCCATTACACTTGCATTAAACTAAGCTCTTGGTGGCCACTGATTATTTTCAAGCTATTGTAACTCAAAAATATTCCGCCCATAACCCGCAACCTTGTTCTGAAACTAGCCCGAATGTGGCATAAAATTAAGAACCAACACAAAATAAGTGAAGACAGTTGGGCAACAAACCAATGACATGAAAGGGACTAAAACAAAAACCAGTAGCTCTCCAGAAACACATTTATGAGTACAGTTCTAAACTATGGTTTCGTGCTTAGTTTGCTTTGACCTCTGTTGCCTGTTGTCTCAATTTGCTAATGTTATAAGCTTTGATCCCTGATTATGGAGGATGACTGAATATCAAACACCTCTGCATTTCCGTCTGACTGCCTCAAGTCCTCCAACAGTGCACATAAACAGTCTGCGAGCTTTCCAATCGCAAATGTGTTCAAAGATCTCTGACTGTGACTTTAGACCCATTTTATTATGGTGAACATTAAGCACAGTTGCCCCTTTCTAGCGTGTTAATAAACCCATATGATTGAAGGTGGCATTGAATAAAAGAGCCAGCTGTTTATCAGGGGACGGCCACTGACAGGGTGGAAGCTAGTAAGGTGCGAAGTGAAATTAGGTAAGAAATTTAGGTAACGGTCCTTGGTGGTGGAGCGA